>JBAMJV010007586.1:0-57195 GCA_037951105.1 Echinarachnius parma
ACTACTATTCTATACTAATACATTCAAGACATTTACTATGCTATGTCCCCATACTTTCGCTAAGTTGCAATAGCATTAATGGTCATACTCTGTGAGGATCTAAGAAACACCAACCTTGTTTTTTTTCTCACACCTATACTATATCTTCAGAAGTTTGGAGAGTCTTTAATCTGATTACATTCTTGGGAGATGTCTTCCAATATCAAAATGTTATGAATCCTAAAGACTTGTATTTAATTACAAACAAAATAGTACAGTTAAATGAAAAATGTAAGTTATAAAATAAAAATTACATGAGATCCCAGAAATGTCAAGTTCATTATAGAATAGACTATTGACCCCAAATGTTCTGAGAGTCTTTACTCTTCAAGATTAGTACATATCTGGGCAGATGCCTAAAAATATATGTATAATATATAGCAATTACAGTTAAAGGAGAATTCCGGACGAGTTTTTAAAAAGTACAGTATATTGGAAATAAATCTATGGATGTGCTTGAATATTTTCAGGATTTGACTCTCTTTGGTTGATTTCTAAGAGATTTTTCTAATGTCATTAACTCTGAGGAAATAATTAAATTTACTGCACACAATCATGAGACCCTTCGTAGCACCCTCACTTTGCTCAATTCTTTGAGTAGGCTTGAATCCGGTGCCACTGCATTGTGATCACTGCATGTGTCATTCATAATAGCCGGCCATGCAGAGCCAGGAAATTCAATAACCACGTTTACGGGACTTTGTGTCTATTCAAATTCCAATGAAAGCCAAACGTGTTACAATTTCGGGCAGGCAAGTATTTTCAAACGGTTCAGTCAATGCAGTAATGCTCAAAGGCACGGTTGAGTGGCGCATCGTTGACTAAACTATTCATGATCGAGCATTGTATTGGACCGATCAAAAGAACACATTCGCTGCAGTGTAAAAACATAGATAGGCGCATAGTGAGGGGCGCACGTCACAAATTGGTGCATTGTGGGATAGAACAAGCTCGCTCGCGAATTGTGTCATTAGAATTTCAAAGCCAATTATAAGAACCCACAATCATACTTTTTTCACACAAAATTGTGTTTATTGACCTAGAATATCTGTCTTTCAATCATTAGAAGCTTGAAATCGAGTGGAAGTCCACTTTAATAACAAATTGTTCATGTTTATTTTCTTAATTTCATACAGTGCATAAACAAATATGGAGAATGTCCTCTACCATTGGACAGTGGTAATACTGACAGTAGTAGCATCTGCAAATCTCTTGCAGACACCATCAGATATGAGAAAAGTCAAGTTTGTATCTCTTGATACCAAATCTTCTGAGAGTCTTCAATCCATGTACATATCCCGGCAGATGTCTTTGAGTATAACAATTATATTGAATGTTTATTTCCTTTATTTCAAACAGAGCATACTGGTAAGATGGTAAACAAACATGGAGATCCAGTGGAATGTCCTCTACCATTGGATGCTGGTAATACTGACAGTGACTTAGCAGCATCTGCGAATAGTCTCCTGCGGGAACCAACGGATATAAGAAACGTAAAGTTTGCATAGATCTCTTGATCCAAATCTCCCAAGAGTCTTGAAGCCGAATATATTTGGGCAGATGCTTTTGGCTTGACTAATCAAATTGTTCATGTTTATTTCTTTTATGTCCTACAGAGCATAAACAAATATGGAGATCCAGTGGAATGCCCTCTACCATTTGACACTGGTAATACTGACAGTGTCAGTAGCAGTATCCGCGAATAGTCTATTGCAAGCACCATCGGATCCAAGAAACGTCAAGTTTGTATCTCTGGACATCAAATCTCCCGAGAGCCTCGAAGCCGAATACATATCTGGGCAGACGTTTTTCAATATAACATCCCAGGTGGAGAGAGAAGCACCACTGTCATGGCGGGAAGGAGGACTGGATACGTACATCGTATCTTCTATGTCGATGACTGTGCTTGGTGATCTTGGGAAGCCCACGCGAACCCTCTCTCAGTTGGTCCTACGTGGAAAATACTTGCAGGAAAGAAATATTCCAGGTACCAACATTTACCAAATGTCCCTTTTAAAAAAAAGAGGGAATTAAACTAATATCATAGACTACATGAAATATAACAAAGACTTTCAGTTACTGATAACCATCTGATATATATATGTCAACATGTTTATTACAGAGCCATAAATAAATAAAGACTTGGGCAAGACATTTTCTTCAACATCAAAATATTATTTGCAATTAATAGATAAAAGATTAAATGAAATATACAAATACAAGAGACTTTACATTTTTTTATGGCAACCAGTTAATGAGTACCTATAAATATTTATGTCTGAATCTGCACCACTTAGAGATCACAAACTATCTTCAATTCAAATTGTCTTCCTTCGTCAACTTGTTTTGTCCTCGTATTTTATTTTCCCTAGACATGGAAGAGAGAATAATCCATTCGGCCAAGGACATGGTGAAGGTCATCCAGACGCAAGGAAACATCCAGGTCTCTGACCTTGTGGACATCTACGATGCCATCGTCCAAGATCTAGTCCCGAGACTTGATATCCAGAGTGACTTCAACCAAGCAGGTGCCTCTGTTATCTACCATAAATCCATCGCACGGACTGCCCGGCGCCTGGCCAATGGAATCGCGCCAAGCAAGGCATGCCCAGGCTCACCAAGCCTACCAGCACGCAGGTCTCTTTGCCTGCCAGCAAGAGGTATGACCAGCATGCCCAGAGGGTCAAGGATTCACCCCTATTTAGGTCAGTTAAACAACAATTGCACTTGTATTTAGCCCCAAATAAGTAAATAACACCTGAATTTTAGAGCTTCTGAAAAAAGAAAGAAAATGCATGTTATACCCCAAATCAAACAGTCTTGAAAGGGTTAGTTAACAAGAATTGCATGGGACCTAATTTTGATTTAGGCCCAAATAATTCCTAAATTTGAAAGCTTCCGGAAATGGAGAATGCATGTATACGGTCCAAATCAAATAGTCTTGGAAGGGTTAGTAAATTGCATAACAGTTTTTAGAGTATGTAAGCAGGATTGAAGAATAGCCCTTAAACATATTTAATTTGTTCACCTCTTTCAGGTGCCAAGGTCCCTCCTGCAGCAGTGGCCCTACAGAAAAGGGTAGCTGATGTCGTCAGGAAAGAGTCGGAAGGTGCCGGTCTCCAACAAGCTGTTGAGATGGCAGAGGGAATCTATTCCGTGGGGAACAATACAGAACGTGCGGAGGAAATTGCTCGACTGATTGCTTGTGGTGATCCTGAATGCAAGGAGCCTGGCTGCAATGACTGGCTGGTAAGTAGACTACCGTAAAACTCCGTGTATAAGATGCACTTTTTTTTCCGTCGGAAAATTTTCAAAGTGGGGGGTGCGTCTTATACACAGGTACAGCCAAAAAAAAATAAATAAATAAATAATTGTTTGTTTTTTTTTGGGGGGGGGGGGGGGGGGGGACACCTTGTAGTCATGTTGAATGTGTATAACAACATGGTTAGGGTATGACAAGAACTTACAGTCAGTTGTCGCATTCAGCTAAATATACCTTTTTCTCACACAAAAAATATTGGTTACAGATGTAAAAATTGCAAGTTTATTGAGCAGTAATACTGCTGCTAATGAATATTCATACATTCGTGAGCAGCAGTACTAATTAAATATGCAATTTTCTAACCAGTGGTTATCAATTTTGCTTATAATTAAAATTAGTTAGTAGTAAATTTAGAAAAATTGCATTATATTTAGTGAGTATTGGTGCTCATGAATATTCATGAATATGAATATGAATATTATGAGCACCAGTGTTACTGCTAAATAAATGTGCAATTTGTGTACTAACCACTATTTTTATGTGAGAAAATGATTGATGAATGCTACATTCAACATTAAGCTTTTGTCATGCCCTAGACCAGTGGTATAAGCATTCCAACAGCACTTCAGGGTTAACAAAATACAGGGTGTTCCCCCCCCCCCCCCCAAAAAAAAAAAAAAAATGCTGTGAAAGTTGGGGGGTGCGTTTTATACACGAGTGCGTCTTATACACAGAGTTTTACGGTATATATCTAAATCTTTCAATCTTTCATATGCCTCCGCATCGAAGTAGCTGGAGACTATGTTTTGGGATTGTTGATCCATCCATACGTATATGTCTCAACTGAGCAAAAAAAAGAGAGTAAAATAACCGATCAATATCTGCCTGACCATGGCATTGTGTGTGCCTCTATTCTGGCCTCTATTCAACCTATCTTCTATATAGCATAAGTTTGCTGGTCAAGCACTGCGCAAAATAAAGGGCTTCGGCAAAGGGAAAATCTGGCCTGAAAGTGAAAAATATTTTGTACACAGCACTTGTATATTTGTATACAAAATCTGCTAACATTACTGCACTAAACTTGTAATAATAGGGGGACAAATCGACCGAGGTAGATAAAGACTTTAAATTCTTTCAATGTATATGCCATCTATTTGGCACAGAAATGGCAAAATATATACTCTGTGAGCACGCCCCACGGTGATGGGGTTAAATGCCTGAAATGGAATTCTAATAATGCCAATCTTTTGTTTAAACATCCTATATTGTACAGTACACACACGGCTGGTTCATCTTCGGATCTGATTGGGGTTGCTGCGGTGACTATAAAGGGTGCTGTTACCTAGCAACAGAGACTTGCCTCGTCCATGATGCCATCTGCACCTGTTGTTCCTACCCAGACTTCTGTTTGGATCCGTTCTGCAAGCGGATCCCTGGTGTTCCAACGCTACAACAGCAGCTCCTCCGTTTTGGTAAACCCCTGAAAGGAATCTGCATTTTTTTTTTGGTGTGTGGGGGGGGGGGGGGGGGGGGGGGGCGGGTGGGGGGTTAATTTCATAATCATGTGAACAAACTTATCATTAAACATGCTTCGATCCATTTTTCGAGCCGAATCCTGGTGTTCCAACGCTACAACAGCAGCCCCTCCGTCAAACCCCCGGACTGTCTTGGGGAAACCCCTAAAAAGTAGATGCAAATTGTTTTGTTGTTGCTTTTATTCCATAATCATGTAAACAAACCTATAAAACATGCTTGGATCCTGGTGTTCCAACTTAACAACAACAACAGCAGCTTATCCGTCAAACCCCTAGACAGTTCTGGTTAACCCCTGAAAGGAAACTGCATTTTCCCCCCCTTTTTTTTGGGGGGGGGGGGGGGGGGGTTAATATCATAATCATGTGAACAAACTATCATAAAACATCTATAAACATTTAGGTCAAAATCAAATACTAACTAATGTAATAACAAAATGTCAGCAATCAAATTGAGTAAGAACCTGTCTTTAATAGGGGATACGTGCCTATAGCAGCCAACCTGTCTTTAATAGGGGATACGTGCCTATAGCAGCCAACCTGTCTTTAATAGGGGATACGTGCCTATAGCAGCCAACCTGTCTTTAATAGGGATACGTGCCTATAGCAGCCAACCTGTCTTTAATAGGGGATACGTGCCTATAGCAGCCAACCTGTCTTTAATAGGGGGATACGTGCCTATAGCAGCCAACCTGTCTATAGTGGCCACTGAAAGTGATCCCCTGCAGAGAAACAATGTCATGTAACCTGTAAGAGGTCTCCTGTCTACTAACTGGTGGCAACTTTTCTTGTTTCCCTTGACAAGGCTTGATTGGTCACTATACACAGGTTTCACTGTAGCTCAAAGAATAATTTGTGCACATACATTAATAAATGCGCCTCGGAGTATTATAATGTCTAGATTGATGGTGTAATAAAAATGCTCGTCTAGTATTATTTACATTAAAACCCATAAATGCACAGAAGGCCCTCACAGGTAGGCAGCATGCATGCATCATTATTATGATTTATGATAGGGATGCATTCTTTGCGCTTCTTTGTTTATTATACATGCATGTATGTTTCGCTTTCACTAGAAAATTGATTTCACCATTTGATGTTGTTTTTTAATTTTGTTGCAATAAGGGATTTCCCCTTGTGTTGTTGAGGTTTCACAAGATATTGCACAGGCTTAATAAAATATATTTAAGAATTTTAACAAGTTAATATGGAAGCCAGTATTCTGTTTGAAGGATTGCTGACATGAAATAGTTATCAACCAGAACATGAAATATAGTTAAAGACCAATTTACCAAGGGGTTTTCTTTTCTTGATATTAAGTTGTAACCACTCTTGAGTTATCAGTAAAATACTGTTGGAGGTTTGTAAATTAGCAAATAAATATGCTGTACAGTCTAGTATGTGAGAATATATGGTTAAAATAACAAATGAATAGGTAATAGTTGCATAATTTGGTCAAAATATTAGTCAGAGTCAAAGATAAGAGTAAAAGTCAAAGTCAAAGATAAGAGTAAAATTCAAGATGAAATGAATATTATGTAGGAAAAGTGCTAGTGTTCAGCCCTTACCTAGCCAAATTTGGCTATATGTATATATGTCAGGCCTGTTGAACATGCAGGCAATGTGTGATATGATTGTACTTTAGGATGCAAATCTATGAAGCTGGTACGCATGTAGTCATTGCTGTTTTGAATAGTCATCAGTGGTAGGTTACTGTTAGACATTAGAGCTGAGCGTAGCTATGCCTGGCGGACGAAGACAAAATATTATTTTAATTCAGAATTTCACACGAATGCAAGCTTTTGGAGGGAAGTAATTCTCCGTATTCTCTCACATTGACTCAAAACCAAGTGAAAAACCTCACAACTACATTCTCAGAAAGAACCTAGCTATTATATCGTTCAACAAATAAAATATTCCAACACTTGTCCACAACCTTGCATGGTCTAATGACATGTTTTTGTTAATTTGATCAATTCTGTTAAATTACCTACAACTGTATGATCTGATCAAGATATGTATTTTCAAGCCAAAGATTTGATTCAGTATGCAAATGAATGTGATTGCACATTTGTTAGCCTTTTTTGTTTGTATACATGTATGTATTCTCTATATTTTTGTCTACTGTTGTTGTGTTCAATATTTGGTTATGGTATACACTGTAAAGATCAATGAAAAATTAAACAAGCAATATTTCTGATGTTAGTGTCGAGTGCTAAATTAGCACACAAAAATGATTGATTTTCAACTTTATGCATAAACATTTGAAATGCTGTATAATGTTCAAATAATGTATCATGGTGCAATTTTCACAAAACAAACAAACACAAGAATCATAAATAATTACAAGCTTGGATTATATTTGTATATGTTGGTATGGTGATCTTATAGTAATAGTATGCTATACTTGTACTACAAACTTAGAAAGATTTTATACATATTTTGATAATAATAACTATTATTTATGTGTTTTCCATTCTATTTTTGATGCATTGTTTGTCGAATTTTTTCGTCAAGTTGCAAATTACTTTTGAACAAGCTGTAAGTAGAGGAGGGACCGTTTTGTATACTTATTTGTTTTATTCATGTTCCTTTTCTCAGTCACTGTGGTAATTTATTTCTAAATGTGTTCTTAATTTTCTACATTTTCTAAATATTATTGATTTATTCTTTCCATTTTCCTTATACTTCTTTTTGTAAGTATGTTTTTGGTTACTTTCATTTAATTCTCATTTGTATTATCTTCTCTTAATTCGTAGTCCTGAACAAAATAACAGTTTGCACTTCTAATCTCACCTTTTGATATATAGGCTTTACTCACAAAATTAAAGTACTGTAGTACAGTACAGTGTATTGTATAAAGTAGTATAAATTTGAGTTATATTGTATTATGATATTTTCATATTAGGTAATCTGTCAATCAAACATACTACATGAGGTTGATCAATTATTGGCTTATAATATTAAATGTTCATTATTATTGCCTATTTGATATCTGAAGAAAAAAATGATAATGTTCATGTACATCTGTTTTTACAGTCATTTGTATAAAAGGTGTATGTGCATGTGATTAGATTGTTTAAAAAAATGTTTGAATATGATTAAGATTATATGTACAAAGTAATATGTTTGTTGCTAAAGGGTTGACTAAATATGCATTTAACTGTTTTGGACTACCATATGCAGATATTGATAAATTAGATAAACTGTATAATATTTAGGCCATAGCCGGAGGGGGTGTGGGGAGGGGGGGGGGGGGGGGGGTGTTGGGTGCCCCTCCCCCCCCCCCCCAAAAAAAAAATTTAATTAAAAAAAAAAAAAAATCACAAATCGGAAGGGTCCACTTTGTATTGGTCTCGATCATCTGAACCATTACCCCATCCTCCCCGATTACACAAATTAACCAGTGGTCTCTAGTCTCTTTAAAAATGTTGTCGATCGACACCCCTTGAAAAATCCTAGCTGTGGGCCTGACATTCCACACATAGCATTTTCATTATGTGTCTTTCTTTTTCATTGCATGTGCAGTACTATCTGTTAAATTCATTAGCAGTACGGAAATGTGTTTACATTTCAATAATAAATTCTGGTCACCATGTTACTGGAAAATGTAATATTCTAAGTGTGATATGGTCGGGATCTTTAAATTTCAAATTGTATTTTACTGCAGTATTATGAATATAATTTTAGTTTTAGTTCTTGTTATTTTATTGAATTGCTAGAGCAACCGTAATAATGAATGGGTGGGTGATAATGGTGGTGTTGGTGGTGGTGGTGGTGGTTGTGATGAAGGTGGTGATTGTGGTGATGAAATGATGATGATATGATTGATGATGGTGGTTGTGATGATGGTGGTGGTGATGGTGATGGTGGTGTGGTGGTGGTATGATGATGGTGGCGGGTGATGGCAGGATGATAACATGGGCTTACTGATGATGGGGCACAACTATTTTTTTTTCTGGGGGGCACTCTTTCTGTTTGCCTCGTTATCTTTTAATTTGGCTCTGTTAGTAGTATTGGCAACGAGTTATCAATCATCATCTCTAACTAATATTGTAGAGCAGATTCCACCTGAATAAAGTGCTTATTAACAACAAAATATAAAAAACAAAGAAGGGAAAGAGCTATAGAACCAAAACATACTTAATAAGGGGACACACTTTTTCATTTTTCATTTTGTATGATATATTAATTTGTGTTTGCATGCAACATTGGTGTCGCATCAGTTTCTTTGTTTGGAATGAATGTTTGTATATGCGACACTGTTTACACATTGATGCAAGTGTGGGGCAGCCTTATAGATAGTTGTTTGGCAACTCTGGTAATTCTAGAATTAGGGGTGGGGCAAGCGGCATCCAGAGCAGTCTATATACGGCTCTGAGAGCATCTAAGCGAAAAATAAATTTGTTATAATGTTCTTTAACCTACAGTTGGCATCGCTTATCTTGCCTCCTGCCCCCCCCCCCCCCCCCCTCCCCCCTCCCTCCTGTAGCTACGCCACGTCTTTTTGGGTGGGATATGCATTCATGTGGCCACCGTAGGGGCGGGGATCGGGATACCATAACTCTATGCGGGATACATAGTAATTCATCCTAAAATATGGTAGAGGGCGACATACCAAAACAGTGCACCCGATTTGCAAAATAATTGGGTGTTTTTGCATGCCCCGTATTGGATTTCGGTAACGTCGTGCATGTTATTTTATGCTGCTCTGCGAATCGACTCGGCTTCGAGCTTGGTTTACCAGCAAAATACTGACGAGTAATAGTTGACAATCGAGTGAAATGATAGTGTCGTGATGGCTTCTTCGGGGAAACAATTAGTGAGGAGTAAAAGTGGTCTGCGGATGGTGAGTGTGGAGGAGAAAGACACAAGTCCTTTTCAGTTGCAAGAGCCGCCGTGGATCCCAGATGAGCAGGTAAACTTCCACATGATGAAAACAAACAAAATCAAAATAACTTACCATAAATGTTACATGTCTTATACAATCGTTAGTCTGAGCTACTTTATTAAGTTAAATATGTAGTAAACAAAGATAATCCTGATGATAAGCTTGTTTTGCATAATCAATGACGATGATGATTGATGGTGCCTCAAAAAACAAAAAAAAAGAAAGATGGCTCAAATTGCTGACAAATATTTTATTTAAAAAAAATTTACGGTATGTATTTGCTCATCTTTGGCCTTTCGGTTGGTTATTGACCAGGGGCAGGGGCCGTATTCTAAAAGTCGGTATTCTGAAAATGATTTTAGGGAAATACCAGTGGCAGTGTGCTTTGCAGTTTGTGAATGAGTGAATCCCTACGTCCAGTATTGTGTGCGCTTAATAAGAATGTTAACATGTGTCATCAGTGCAATGGCCATTCATTGACATGAAGTCTTGATGAGTGCAAAAAATCACTAAATTAAACATTTCTGAACTAGTGAAGTAGTGATGTTTTCGGCATTTTGCTTTCTTTTTTTTCAGATTGGTAATTCACTATACCAGTCTAATCTTCTTGGTACTTGGTAGTTTAATCCTCCAAAATACAATACTAGGAGTTTTAACTGATTTCTTCCAGTAGGCAGTAGTTGTAGCAGATGAAGGCATTGGAGATGATTTGATTTCTCTAAAGACATCGGCCATAGCACTGGACCATTCACATTCTAGATGTGCATCAGCCTGAGTAGTTTAGGGACAATGCACAGTCCTAAATAGATTAACCCTTAAAAACAAAAATACCCTGGCCTTTTAGGGTTAAGAATGATAAGCAAAGCACTGACAATTGTATATGACCATGGTTGGAGGGGGGGGGGGGGGGGGGGAGGGGGGCGGACTTGTGCCCCCAATAATTTACCAGAAAACTGGGTATTAACGAAAATGTAAAAATAGTGTGCCCCCACAGTGAAAAAAATACACAGGGGCTCGGGGTGAATTTGCCCCCGAAATGCCAAAAAGAGCCCCCGTAAATTTGCATAGAGTTCAATGCAAAACAAATATTAGAGTGTTGAGCAAGCTTGAAAAGTAGCCCCCGAAAAATAAATATTAATTTTTTTCCTGAACCATAGGTTATGTGCCTCCTCCCCCACACTTATTTAAAGATAAACAATTCTTTGCCACTAATTATGATCATTTGGGATGAATGTAATTACTGGAACCTTGTTTAAATTCTAACTTGGAATTTGCTTACAATTATGGAAAGTATAATAATTACCAATTACATGAGCAAAAGACATGTTTGCCATAGAGTAGAAGTGGACCTAGCATATCAATAGGTTAAATATATGTTTTATTAATAGTGTTTGATGAAACTGCGGGCAGATTTTCTAAATATTTGTTTAACTTAAAGACTAAGTCTAATCCCTTCTTGATATTCTTAAAGTTAATCATATTTTATTGTGTATTCTTTTTCTCTCCACAGTGTCAATATTGCGTGAAATGCCAAGCAAAGTATGATCTGGTGAAAAGGAGGGTAAGTTACAATTAAGATTACAATATAACATCCTCTATTTATTATAGAATGTTAATATTTTTAAGAACATACTTACAAGTGTAAGTTTTAGTATACTCCAAGATGAAGAAGCACTGACTATAAATAGTTTTAATGAAGCCATGAACCAGACAGCAAAGGAGACCATTGGTTACAGGAAAAGTACCAAATCAGAGTGGATGTCTGAAGACACATGGAATGTCATTGATGAGAGGAAGCTGTTAAAGAAGAAATTCTTGAGCTCTAAGTCTCCCAGGCTGAAGGAAAGGTTCAATACCCAGTACAGAGAGAAAGATAAGGAAGTGAAGAAAGCAGCAAGGAGAGACAAGCGACGGTTCACAGAGCAACTTGCTGAAGAAGCTGAGACAGCTGCCCAACGAAATGACATGAAGACAGTCTATAGGATTACAAGGAAACTACGGGGAGATCCAATGCAAACCAGGATGTACCAGTAAAAGCTGCAAATGGATCATCAATCACAGAAGAGCATGCAAAGTTGGGAAGATGGAGGGAAACACTTTCAAGAAGTACTAAATCGACCAGAGCCACAGGTACTCTCCACATTCCAGAAGCAGATGAGGATCTAGAAATCAACATGGGCAACATCACGGTTGGGGAATTAAAGAAGCCATCCGAAAACTGAAGTCTGGAAAGGCACCAGGAGAAGATGGAGTGTGTCCTGAGATGTTAAAGGCTGAAGAACAAGAAACACCTGACCTTTTGAAACACATCATGCAGGACATATGGGACAAAGAAACCATACCAGATGAATGGAAAACTGGTGTCATCGTGAAGCTGCCAAAGAAGGGAAACCTTGGGGACTGCAATAACTGGAGAGGCATCACCTTGTTATCCCTCACCAGCAAGATATTTAGTCGCATTATCTTACAACGCATCACAACAGCCGTGGATACCATACTGAGAGAAGAACAAGCCGGTTTCAGGAAAAGGACGATCGTGCACAGATCATATTTTTGTGCTAAGACAGATCCTTGAACAATCACAAGAATGGAACAGCTCACTCTATGTGGTGTTCGTAGATTTTGAGAAAGCGTTTGACAGTCTTCATCGTTCTTCATTATGGAAGATACTCAGACATTATGGTATCCACAAAAGCTAGTTAACATTATTCAATCACTGTATGATGAATTTGAATGCCGAGTTATTCATAACAATCAACTGACGGAACCATTCATGGTAAACACCGGAGTTAAACAGGGATGTATCTTATCACCATTACTGTTCTCGTTGGCGATTGACTGGTTGATGAGAGGTGTCACTCAGGGGAGAAGACAGGGCATCCAGTGGACACTCACTACAGTTTTAGAGGACCTGGACTATGCAGATGATTTGGGACTTCTATCAAGCAGGTATCAAGACGCACAGCAGAAGACAGAGAGTTTATCTAGGGTAGCCAGCACCATTGGCCTTAAAGTCAATGCAAAGAAAACACAGGCTTTGAGGAAAAACACAACGAACAATAATCCTATCATGGTAAATGGAAACCCATTAGAAGATGTACAAGAGTTCACATACTTGGGTAGCAAGGTAACATCAGATGGCGACTGCATCCAAGAAATAAACGCAAGGATTAGTAAGGCGAACCAAGCTTTTGCCATGCTCAGAACCATTTGGAGAAGCACTGGCCTAAATATCAAGACAAAGATTAAGATCTTCAGGAGCAATGTCCTAAGTGTTCTTCTCTATGGATCAGAATGCTGGAAAACCACCGTCGCCATTAAACACAAGCTAGACGTGTTCCAAAACAAATGCCTCCGACGCATCATGAAGATATTCTGGCCCAACATCATCTCAAATGAAGACCTTTACATCCAAACTGGAATGATGCCCATGGAACAGACCCTGGAGAAGCGCAGATGGAGATGGCTTGGACATGTCTGCAGAATGTCGCCCAACTCCATTACAAGGACTGCGATGCGTTGGACACCACAGGGCAAACGAAAGCGAGGCCGACCAAAAGAAACATGGAGACGCACCATTCAAAAAGACTTGAAAAGCAGAGGACTCTCCTTCAACACAGCCCCCCATGTAGCAGCAGATAGAGCCAGATGGAGATCCCTCCTGTCGCCTCAAGCGCCTGATGGCACAGACGAGGATTGAGTGAGTTACAAGTGTATTTGAACATGAAATAAGTGAAAAGATAATTAAGGGCCTAATTGTTATGCATTTTTTACTTGCATGGAAATAGCACTCTAAAATAAGTTTTGCATCAAACTCTACTATGCAAATTAACTTGGGCTCAATTATGATTTGCGGGGACTCTTTTTTTTGGCAATGCAGGAGCTAATTCGCCTTGAGCCCCCTTGTATTTCTTCCCACTGTGTACCATAGAACTGGACTTTGTATCCACAAATTGCTTGTTATGAAAGCTCACACAAAGTTGATTGTAAGTAGGAGCTGAGTTTGACATTGGAAATTTGGAACAATACCGGTTTGTTTACCTACTTGTAGGTGTTCACTGATCAGATGTTTGCTTAAATTCAGTCGAGGGTGTCTTCATTATATTTTTCTTAAAATTTATTCTTAAAAAAAAAAAATGAGGAGCAATATTGAAACCTGATATTAACTGAACATTCTTTAGTTTCAGTATTTATTTCGCACATGAAACATAGTTAATTATGTACATTATGTTTTGGGAATTTATCTTCATTGTATGAAGCTTTATACATTTACTTTTAATGATTTGTAATTCAAGTCTGTGACATAAAATAAAGCTATATCTAGTAATTATTATTGAGTAATTGTAGTTCAAAATTTGTATTTTTAATGTTAATGATATGTTTGTTGAATGTTTGTAAAGATTTGTTAGAACCATCGTGAGAAACAAAATTAGATTTCAATTTCCATTTAGACAATAAGAATCAGTTTATAAAACAGGGCTGGTCAAAACAACAGATCAGATGGACTTCCACCATAGACTTGTGTGTTATAAACCCTAATTTTGGGGGGCTAATTAATACAAGGGTTTCTAGTGCCCAAATGAATTTTCTGGTTGCCATTCGCAACCGGGCCACTGCTAGTATGAAGGGCAAGCCCTGTCAAATATTGATTTGTCCTTTTTATCACAGCATCACTGTCGGAGGTTTGGAAGATGTTTTTGTGGGCCTTGCTGCTCAACCAAGATCTTGTTGCCTCGCATAATTTTTTTTTTTATCACCCAAGTTACCAGAGAACTGTCCCACTTCTGTAGCTTTCGCTCTATGAATCGGAGATAGGCGCTGCCTTATGTGCCAAATTGGCACGGGAAGGACTTTAACTTTTAACTATCAAATATTGATCTGCCCTTTTTATCACAGCATCACTGTCGGAGGTGTGGAAGGTGTTTCTGCGGGCCGTGCTGCTCAACCAAGGTGCTGCTGCCTCGCATGAACTTTGTGGACCCGGTCAGACTTTGTGAGGAATGCGCCACTTATACCCGCAAAGAAAATGAATTCTTCAACAAGCACTTAAAAGCCCTAATGACTGGTGAGTTAGATAGTGTTAACCACCACGCAAAGAACAACAACAGGTTTATATGTTTTAGTACCGTTATTCGATATTAGAGTGATCCATTAACTTTGCAAAATCATTCTTGGGTGTTATTTGTATCCCTTTAATGTTTGTTCTTTAAAAGTTGATTTAATTTTGTTTCTTCAACCATGAAATGAAAGATAATCAGTATTTACAAAGTTCAAACAATACAATCATCCGGGTTTGGAACCCAAGAAAAGCGTTTTTTTCTTCAGTTGATATAAAAGCCATATTGAATTATAGTTTATGACTTTGGGTGTATCATTCGATTTTTATTCTTTAAAGGATTGTAATGAATGAAAGGAAAGCACTTTAAACTTATGAGGTCAAAGATTGTTAAATACTATATGTGGAAATTGGAATAATAATGTTTTTTTTTCCTCTTCGTTTTTATATTAATGTTCAATAGGTCAAATGTAATTGGGTTTATATTCCATTTACATAAAGGTTCTTGACTACCTGCAGTTAAATTGCTTTATGAGTATAAAAAGTATAACAAATTATAAAGTTAATTTGCATGATGCTTTTCTTTTTCTGACCGTACCCTTTTACACAGGATGTTATTTCTCTATTCTGAGCGATGAGGAAGGCCAAGCCAACAGCTACTGCAAGCTGACATCAAATCACAGGTAGTTTATAGTTTATTATTATTGAATTATCATTACTATTTTGTTGATGATGTGGAAATAAAAGTTGAATTCAGTTCAAACAACCCAAGTCTAGGAAATTTTTACCCATTTCTTGCCAATGCCCATAGCCTCTGGGCTTGGTTATATTTTCTAAAATAAATTTTCGGCAAATCTCTAGTTTTTCTTCTATATCATAAGGTTACAGAATTCTTTTAGAAATGTCATATTCATGGCTTTGCCCTGGATTATTAAGTCTGACATATTTCAGATGTACTTAACTGCAATCATCAGTGTAAACCATCATACATGATGGATTACATTTTTATTGTAAGGCTAAAAGTGTAAAGATTTGTTACTTTTGTACATAAACTAAGTCATAAGTTTACTTCATGGAATGTTCCCTCAGGAATTGAAACGCTGCTTTTGTGAAGAAAGGAAGTATATGTGGCTACTCTTTGATGTATCATTTGTCATTTCAAACTTTTCAGAGATATTTTGTTCTGCGATGAGAAGCCAGACAAAGAGAACAACACAACGACGTGGGTGCATGATCCCGTAGCACTGCCCAGCATACAGAACCTACAGATACAGACTGCAGACACAAATATTAATGGTAAGGATGATAACAAAATACTTGGTGGCTCAGGGCAAATTCGTCCCCCCCCCCCCCCCCCCCACAAAAAAAAAAAAAAAAAAATTAATAAATAAATACAAAATAATCATAAAAGAGCCCCCATAAATTTGCATAGAGTTCCATACAAAGCAAATTTTAGAGTGGTATTTTTCATGAAGGCTGGCTTGAAAGGTAGCCCCTGAAAAAATATGTTTAAATCTTTCCCTGGATGATAAGATTTTTTTGTCTCCCCTCTACCCCCAAACAGAACTTTTTCAATATACCGTAAAACTTCGCCTATAGGCGGTACTGGTTCAATAGGGTTGTCTCAACTTTACATGATTATGCTATCATGAATATTCATTAAGACCTGCTCGAAGATCGTTGACAAAGGGCTAGATACATATTCATTATACTAGATCCTTGTGGACGCGGCTGGGGCTGTTGATTAATACCTGCTAATACTGTGAGATAGTAGCGCCTATAGGCGAAGTTTTACGGTATACATCTTTATAATTTATACAATATAAACATGCAGTCCAACTGTGATAAGTTTGCTTCTGATAAAAAAGTGATCCATTAACTTTATATTTTCCCTGTATTTGAGACTTCAATCATATACCAACTTCATTGTAAGATTCTTGAGAATGATATGTGAGAATTTCATACAAAAATAATAAAGTTTACCTAGTAAAAACAGAGAAAATCAATGTCTGATTTGATCCTGACCGTTCGTGTGAAGCATCCAAATTCAAATAATGCATGGACGATTGAGTATCTGAATTCAGATACTCTTGACTACAGTTAAAACTGTCTATGGACTCTCTCAAATTCAATCTTAAAGGCATATATGCGTGGGTTATAAAGGGTAGTCAGCAAATTCCAACTCGACTCCACCGTAATCTCTCGAGGTAAAACTCACGATATGTGTTGGATCGATCGAAGAGCGGTGCTTCGAAATATCTGAACACGGGCCTTCTTATGAAATTGCATGCAGCAATAATTTCTCACGCTGTCACCTAAGACATCAAACAGCGGCGCTTTGAAGTATTTGCGGTTAAGCGTGTTACGTGATATTTTCGCTCGTAAACATCTCTGATGGATCTCCATTCGACTCGTACAAACATTCCGAACGCGACTATTTTGTATGCATTTTTTACTCGGGTATTCGGAAGCCGGGACAGTTTGCGATCGCTACTTATAACTGAGCCAATGGGGATTACGTACCGTGCGTAAAAGTGCGCAAGATGGATCCACGCGTCTAATAACCCACGCATATATGCCTTTAAATATACCAATGATTATGGAGACATTTGAAAAATCAAAACCCATTTCATTCTTCTGTTACCATAAGCCAAACAACAAGGTACAAGAGAAGAGGGAAAGCTCCAAGTGATTTTGGTTGGAATTGTACAAAAAATAATGGATCACTTTAAAGATATTATATTTATTAAATAATATCAAAGAGAATGTCCAATAAAAGGAACAATTATCGTGTACTATTTATAAACTGGGCTCCAAAAGAAACTTATCACTTTTTCAGAGCGACGCTTACTAAAATCCATAGCACCAAATTGATTCATATTTAGACACAGAAAAGCTATTATTCTCATTATGAAGCATATCTCAAAAATTACAAGTTTGCTTTTGCCAAAAAAGAGAAAAATACCATGGAATTACTACAGGTCACTTTTCAAAAATCACAGAAACTGCTCGCTGCGAACCTCCACGAAAGGCGGTCTATTCAGAACCTTCAATAGCATTCATTCAACTTCAAAGCGGGTTATGTAACCACTAGACTGGCTATTGTCCGTATCGAGCTCTGTGCTTGGAAAGTGAGCAGTTTCTGTGATTTTTGAAAAATGACCTCTTGCGATTTAACCTTATTTTATTCTTTGTTGACTAAAGCAAACATAATTTGTTTAGATGAGCTTGCTAAGGAGTATCATATCTATTCTATGCCCAATTATGAATACTTGTTATGCTTTGGATTTTAATGTGTGTCGCTCTGAAGAAGTGATAAGTTTCTTTTGGAACCCAGTTTATATGTTATATATTTCTTGAATGAAGAAAAATATGTTTATCCTAAAGAATTGCTCTATTTATAATTTGACCTATTCATTACTTGAACCTAGTTTACAAAGTTTTGATATGATAGAGATTACATTATCTCATATTAAATGGGTTGAAGGGATCTATTAACATTGTCCAAATCCACAAATCTTGCTTAGAACTCTAGTGGTTCTCTTATACCTTGTTGTATTACCAAAAGAAGCATGGAACAGGTCTTTCACATTTCACTTTCGTTCAAAAGATATTTACGAATGAAGTGTTCGGATTTTCAGTTATCCACCGGAAGGTTAAAACTGTGTGCAACGTCAGCGCAATGAGTCTGCTAATATCACTTTTCAATTGCACTCATTACTTGGCCATATAATATCTATTTAACGTGACATTTTCACACATTACTCAGTGGACATATCAGATCAGGGCCCTGTTGCAGAAAGAGATACAATCAATTGTCAGATCATGTGTTGTAAATGTGCAAATCTGATTGGTTGAAGCACACAAATATTCTGCCTTACAATTAATTGTAACTTACAATCGATTGTATCTATTTCTGCAACGGGGCCCTTAACAATAAACATGTTATCAACCATTCATCACTTTTTGTACATTTCAACAAATTTACTAGATCTCTTTAATATGTACATCTTTTTATCAATTACTTTGTAATACAACTTTGCAACTAATACTGGACCACATTTCACATTTGCTGCACCTTTCATTTCATTTGACTACACTGGGTTTTCACTCTCTCATATGATACTTGGTGAGTGGGCATGGTTCTTGTGATCATATTGTGTGCATTCATGCATTGTACTTGTATTGTATTGTATTGTTTTATATTCTAATAACTAGTGCTCTGTTGGGTTTTGATTTGTCATGAGTTTTGCAGGCATGCATTTATTTGTTAAATATAATTTTTTCTTTCTAAATAGCCCCCTCAACACATCCCTCTGTTCCTGAACATATCCATACTCGCTCCGAATTTCAGTTACAATTAGAGCTGAGTCAAACCGGATATTTTGCATTTCGAATATGAGTCGTGTAAAAACGGTCGGATATCGAATATATATATATATTTTTTTTTTTTTTTTTTTTTTGGTTGTTGTTAAATCACATATAAATATTCTGTCCTTTTTTCAATTAGAATCGGCAGGACAGTGCGATGTTAGTGTACAAACTGCTGTCAAGATGAAAGACTTTGATATCTCATCATAGATTCTGCTAAATTTGGCTCTCACTATAACACTTGTATATTAATCCGCTTAGTACCTTTGGTTTATTATTTGTTTAGTTTTTTTTGTAATTTATGCAAAATACCTTAACTTTTAACTTTAGCAATATATATTAGATAAGCAGGGTTCAATTTGCCATTTTCTAATCGAATCTATCGAATGGGGAACAGAGAGAAAAATTGTATTCGAAAATTTGTATTCGGTATCCGACCTTCACGGTCGGATATCCGATATCCGACCGTTTGGACTCGGCTCTAGTTACAATAGACAAATTAAGTCCCGTAGTTAGAGCTTAAAAGTATATGATATAGTATTTTGATACTCGATTATATTTGATATATAGTGAAATATATAGTATATATTGGAATATAATGTTGCCTCCCCCCTCAAAACGATAGTTATACTTGAGCATACTTATACATGTGTTTGTCCTGAATGTCCCCTCAAAACTTGGATAATGTCTGGTTTAATTGTGACGTATGATTGTTAGAATAGACTCTATACCATTTATATTTAAATACATTTGTTTTACAGGATTCATAACCAGATTATTTTTATTTTTATTTGTGCACCTATATGATTATATATTCTATTATGTTGGTTGAGAAAAGTCTGATTGTCAGTGTGTGTGTCACAAACCTGTGTGTCATTTATTGTGCATGTATTATTAATATTAATTCTACTTTGATCATAGTATCTAGTGTAGCATGTTGATGTTTAATATTCTGTGTACTTGTACTACTTTGCGGGTGCATCCAAGATCGAGTTCACAATGTGAAACCATGAAATATTATCCATCATCTGATTCTGCAGGTTACCAATCATCAAACCGGATGTCCCTTAGTAATACAACACTTGTAATTCATCCCACTTCCTTCCTCTTACATATACTGTACAGCAGGGGGGTTTCACAAAGACTCTCAGTTGAACTTAACTCTTAAAGTTGGACCTAACTCTTATGTTGGACCTAACTCATGGAAAGCCATTAGTAGCCTTGGAATAAAACATATTGAAATGCAAGAATGCAAGTATTTTAGACTTTCATACATTTTTACATCAAGAACGTAAAATCTCCTTGATAATAGAACTTTTTATTTTTATTTGAATCAACATGTCATGCCTTTTAAAAGAACATTTTCAACAATCTTTCAAAGAAACTAACAGCTTTCCATAATTTATAAGTCCAACTTAGAGTTAAGTTCAGCTTAGGATCTTTGTGAAACACCCCCCAGGGCTCTACAAATAGTTATTTTCGGTCTTGTCTAGTTGGGAAAGTTCCTATAAAAACTGCTTGCTGAAATCATGTTCTTTGCGCAAATTTGGTGAATAAGGAAATGGCCATTGGATTCATCATTGTCATGAAGAACATTCAAGAAATATTTGTGATTTATATTTATTTTTAATGTGAGAAATTAGCTGCTGTCTGTCATTTTTAAGCATTTTATTCACATAATCTTCTGAAAAAAAAGTTTCATAATCATTGGGAAGAAAATTACTGGCCCTGGATTTTGGGTTGGCCTAGGTAACTTTGAAATCAATTTGTTGAAAAGGTTCTTTTTAAAAGGCATGCATTTTGATAACAATCAGTTGTATATTTTGTTATTATCAAGGAGCCTCGAAGTTATCGATATCATTTTTTTGTTGGAAGTCTCAAATACTTGCATTTTCTTTTTGCTTTTGAATATGTTTTATTCCAAGGCAACACATAATTTTAATTCCAACTTAGAATTTTAGTTCATCTTTGTCATCTTGTCTATTTAATTATTTATTTATTTCATTATTTATTTCATTATTTATTTAATTGATTTTTGTAAAACACCCCCAGGTCATCCCGTTCCCAAAGCGGTGACCATCCTGTACAAGTACATTGATGAGATGAGGGAGGTCACCATGTCGGTCCTAGATGACTCATCCAAGAAGCAGGCCATATCATGGATCGTCGCACTCCAAAAAGTGAGTCCAGAAAAATTAATATAGCCAACCATCCGTAAATCTTGGCGCAAACAGTGCCCACTCGACCTGATCCGACTGGTTTTCAGTCGGATCGGCTCAGTATGCCTTGCCCCATGACTCCGATGTTGCCAATCCGGAGCGTGTCAGAGCTCATTTGAGGCCGATTCAACATGTTGAATCGGCTACGACTGAGCGAAACCAACTCTAGCCCGACTCCAGTCGGATCGGATCGAGTCGGCTCTGTGTGCGCTGGGCTTAAGTTGAACTCGCATTACAGTGAAATCTCATTATAATGAGCACCTTGGGCACATTGAATTGAACTGGTTATATCAGATATCTTGTTGTGTATCAGGGCTTAAACATGATAAAATACATAGAACCTGTGAAAATGATCTTGCTGTATCAGGTACCTCGATATAACCGAGCTTGTTATAAAGAGATTCCACTGTACTTTACATCTTAAACCATCTCTTCTGTTTTCCTTCTTTTTTTTGTTTCCTACAAAATTTCCTACATAATTTGCCCAAGTCAAAGCACTTTCTACAATCCCAAATGATTGGACTTATCCAAACTTGAATCTACGTGGGGATTTCTGAATAGTAGCCCCTGAAATGTGTAATAGAGCAAACTTGGAAAATCACATCCCATGGAAATTCTCATGATAGAGTTTGATATATATTTTTTCCAGAATGTATACAGGTTTAGAAGAGAGGCCCATGTATTGGAATGTTATTTTATATCGCCACACACAAGTCAATTGATCAAATAACAGATGCTGCCAAGTTATTGTGTACACTGTTTGCCAAGATTTTGGGGTTAATTCCTCTCAGTAACATATTTTCACTGCAATGAACACATTCCTAGGGTGGACCTCGACCGTAAGGTTCCATAGTCCAATATAAAGGGGAATGTTATCAACTGTTTTGTCTTGTATTGGAAATTCTATTTTTTACTCTTGTCTATGTTCTGCAATGGTAGATAATATGGATGTATATAATGTTGTGTTTAAAGGGATGGTTCGGACGATTTCAAAATAAATGTACCAGAATCTAAAAAAACTTACTCATCAGGATGATTTATACTTGATTGTATTGTGTCTGCAATTTTTGATATTCATCGTCTATTTTCTGTACGCTTGCGAATATTGCATGCTGGGATAGATCCTACTGGCAGCAGATTCGATCAAGAACTGTTACCTTATTTAGTCCAAAAGTTATTGTGAATGATCCAGTTGGTCTTTTTTCGTCGGGACAAAGGCAATATGTTGAAAAAGTATTGTTTCTTTGATTGGTAAATGCTGCAAATCGTCCGAACCCCTCCTTTAAGTACAGTACTTGTCATTTATCTCTGCCTAGATGAAGGATCTGCTAGATCGAAAGCTCGGCTACATTGACTTATATTTGATTACACTTGCCTATATAGCAGACAAGCAGTTTTCCGCAGTTTTTACATTTATGGTACATAAAAGATATATTTTTACAAATTAACCCATCAGTGCCTAAGGCCCACATATTTGTGGTTTGGTAGTCCTACACTTAAACAAGAAGAAGACTAGTTATGTGAAGTGTACAGGAAGAGAGAGCATAAATTCCTCTATTTTTAGAGCCCTATTTTGTTACTCTACCTGCTATAGTTATTTTTTAATGATTTTTATTATTGCGTAAATCACTATAATTTAGAAAAATCCTTAAATTGGCAACACATTGTGATATTTTAAAAACAGATATTGGCGTTCAAATTGGCAACCTTGCGGCAAAGTCACTTCATATTTGTCTTAAATGGTCATTACATAATATTTTCCACCTATTTTTATGTCATTGATCGGTCAACAAAATTTAGGAGTTGCCAATTTGATGACATAAATGGTACCCTGGGGTACCAAACGAATATCCGCCATTTTGTTTAATTATTATTTTATTTTTTAGGGCTGTACCGGGGTATAGCGTGCATACAAGCGCGCGCTGCACTGCATGCACAACGCAATACTGTTGTGCTTTAAGTGGACACAAGATGGCGCTACACAACGCTGTACCCCGGAGTACAACGGTACCCCGGGGTACCGCGTGTGTCATCATTTGTAGAAGAAAACAATGATCAATTTTGCCTTAAAATAGCTCTCGTCCTTGATGGGAGTTGAGTTTTGGTATAGAGGGCGCTACACAAAATAATTTTTTTGTGAGATAATGAAAAACTCAGTGTAAAATTTGAAAGAGCATAATATTTTAATGACAGAATAAACTTTATTTGATCAAAATCGGTTCAGAAATGGCTGAAATATCCATAAACATAACCATTTGTAATAAACGTGGGGCCCCACAATTATTAGAGAATTTTGAACCAGCCGTTAAAAATATGTTTTAAATGCTTCCTCTTTTCAAAAATTTACAAGAGGTTTTTAAATAGTTGTTGATTATGTCTCTATCAAATCACTATTTCAACAAAACATCACAGGCACAATATTTTATTTAAAATGGATGAAACCAATGAGTTTTGAGAAAGTGCCTTCTTGAGTTTTAACGGCACTTTTTGAATGATAACAGGCTTTTTACTTAGTCATTTATAATTTTTGTTATTCCTTTCGAGCATGGTGGAGTTATAACTGTTAGTTTGTAATGTTATGGTGCAGGTTTTGGTTACTAAAAGTCAGTTTGACCAATACTCAACTATCCCTTTAAAGTGGATGTTTAATATTCATTACCAAAATTTACAAAATTATCAATATGAATGTTCCACTTTTCTTTTCTTTCCCTTCCTCTCTTTTCCAGGCCTGTAAACTCCTGAATGAAAACAAGGAACAAGAAGAGAAGTTAAATTCCTAGCGAACCACTTTGAGTCTGATGATGAGAAGAAAGATATGGCAGACCTTCAAGGATTTTCAGTTAAACCTGTGTATACTGACCACACAATATAAGTGGCCACTGTAGACAGGTTTGATGATATTGTTTAGAAAACCACTATGAGTCTGATGATGAGTAGACAGATATGGCATCCCTTTGATTATGTTTAGTCAAACCTGTGTATAGTGACCGCACATCATAAGTGGCCACTGTAGACAGGTGACCTCTGTAGACAGGTGACCTCTGTAGACTGTTGTTGTTTACTGTGAAGATGTAGAGAAATGTAGGGTGACTTTCAAGGGTGTTCAGCAAACCTGTGTATAGTGACCACACAAGATAAGTGGCCACTGTAGACAGGTGACCTCTATAGACAGGTTCCATGATATTGCTTAGAAAACCACTGTGAGTATGCTGATTAGTAGAAAGATGTGGCAGCCCTTTGATTATGTTCAGTCAAACCTGTGTATAGTGACCGCACATCATAAGTGGCCACTATAGACAGGTGACCTCTGTAGACTGTTGTTGTTTACTGTGATGATGTAGAGAAATGTAGGTTGACTTTAAAGGGTGTTCAGCAAACCTGTGTATAGTGACCACACAAGATAAGTGGCCAATGTAGACAGGTGACTTCTATAGACAGGCTCCATGATGTTGTTTAGCATATTGAATTTCGTTTTGTGAAAGCATTTTTAATTTGTTGCCCTTGAACAAAAGAGACCAATGTGTAGAAAATATGGGTGAAATACCCTGAGTTTAGGCAGCAAAGCACAAGCACAATATCAATATATTTCTCTAGAAAAACAAATTCAATTCAGAGAATATATTTTGTATGTATTGTAAATTGGAATAAACACAAAATGTTAGTGTTTCAATTTGTTTATGATACTCATCAATTGTATGCAGTAGAAACTTGATCCTGCTGGAAGCACAATATCAACATATTTCTCTAGAAAAACAAATTCTAATCAGAGAATATATATATTTTGTATGTATGTATTGTCAATTTGAATAAACACAAAATGTTAAGTGTTTCAATTTGTTTATGATACTCATCAATATTTTATGCAGTAGAAACTTGATCCTGCTGGAAGCACAACATCAATATATTTCTCTAGAAAAACAAATTCTATTTAGAGAATAATATATTTTGTATGTATGTATTGTAAATTTGAATAAACATGACATTTTACTGTTTCAATTTGTTTATGATACTTATCAATATTTTATGCAGTAGAAACTTGATTCTGTCGAAAGCTGATATTTGTACTCAAACAATATGTAACTTTTTATTTTACACAATACAGACAAAATTCTGGTATTAGTAATATGTACAACATTTAGTTGGTATTTCATTTACAGATACCCAGTTATATGTAAGAATTGTAAAATAATATATATATATTTCTAATTATTTGAATGTATTACATGTATGATTATCACCAACTGTATGCTGTACAAAAATAGAGCTGTAATTGTGTGAAAGAAGGTGCACAAAATGCCTTAATCTTCAGTTTATATCATTATTTGCGGCTAGGCATTTCCTTGTGCCTTTTATAATAGTAGATTTATCAATATTATTTATCTACATGGTGGAGTTCCATTCCAGCTGTTTCTGTAGCTGCATTATTTTACATTTATAGTTCAAGACTGCTAACCTTGCACACTCCTTAAAGTGATCCATTAACTTTATATTTCCCCCAAAAGTAATATTTGAGATTCCAATCATTCTTGTGAATAATATGTGAGATTTTCATAGAAAAAGAATAATGTTTACCTAGTGAAGCAGAGAAAATCAATGTCTGATTTTATCCCGATCGTAAACATGAAGTATCCAAATTTACAGGTGATATGAGTATCTGAATGCGGATACTCTTGACTATGGTAGAAGGCGTCTTTAGAAGCTTTCAAATTCAATCTTGCATATATCTCCATAATTAGGGAGACTTTTTGCAAATCAAAACCCATTACATTCTTCTGTGACCTAAAACCAAATAACAAGGTACAAGAGAAGTGTGATAGCTCCAAAAGGTCTTGGTTGAATTTTACAAAGTTAATTGATAACTTTAAATGATTTATTTTAGTCCTATCAAATAATTTTAAAAATATAGCTATATCCCAAACACAATTTAATTTGCTTGTACTCATCTTTTCAATGTAACGAATACAAGAGAAAAACAGAATAAGAATAAGACAAACATAATTCTTTAATGTTGAGTATACTACTCAATTGTGTTTGTTATGTAAATGACATATATGATTAAGTTGTTCGTCAAGCCAGCAGCACAGTATCACATGTGTGATAATTCTGATAAAATTACTACAATTGTGTGCGATTAAGCCTCTTTTTTTCCCCTTTTTGTATGTGTATGGATAAACTGCCGATACCTATGATTGTCAGCTTATAGGCTGTGGTGATCTGTGAATTTAGCTGCCATTATATACAAAATGTTTGACATAGAATTTTCACCAATTCAAACATTTTGACTCTCTTGCAACAAATTGCAAGTTACATGTGATTATACTATGACAAAGAATCCTAGTGTATTTATCGCATGAGTGAGAATGGCTTTAAAAATATTTATTTCTTTTTGCAAAAAAATATAAACAATTTCAGTTCATTTAAGGTATAAATAATACATGTACAGTGTAGGCTTCAAGTTCATCTACTTGGTACAGTTTTCTAATATGTGTAATACTTAAACACTGTTACAACCAAAACTTTAGGTTGTCAACATTATGTTGGTATTATGAAGTTTATGATTTAATGTGCAACAAATCAATGTGTAAAAGACAACTCAATATGTTTTCCTTAAAGGGAAAGTTGAGTTTTGGTAGAGAGGGCGCTAGACTACTTAATTGGTTTGTGAGGTAATGAAAAACTGAGTGTAAAATTTGAAAGAGCATAATATTTAAACAATAAAATCATCTTTGTTTGATCAAAATCGGTTCAGAAACGGCTGAAATATCCATAAATATAACAATTTGTAATAAACCCGGGCCCCGGGTTTATTTTTGAACCAGCCGTTAAAAATTCAAAAAAATGCTTCCTCTTTTCAAAAAAGTTACAAAATAGGTATTTAAATAGTTGTTGGTTATTTCTCTATCTAATCACTATTTCAACAAAGCATCACATGCACAATATTTTATTCAAAATGGTTGAAACCGATGAGTGTTTAGAGAGCGCCCTCTTACGTTTTAACGGCTCTTTTTGAATGATAACATGATCTTTACTACGTCATTTGTAATTTTGTGTTCCTTTCTAGTTATAACTATTAGTTTGTAATGTAATGATGCAGGTTTTGGTTACTAAAATTCAGTTTCACTAAAACTGTACTCTCCTTACCAGAACTCAACTATCCCTTTAAAATGTCATCTTATCCCCCTGCCTCCTGCGCCTATGCTTTCTACATGTTAGACTGTCCTACGACTCTACGACCGTCTTGTGTGAAACGGCATATCCTAATTATTCCACAGGTCAAAGTCAATTACTCATATGCTAGAAAGAAACTTTTTTGCTGTGTGGCCCATTCGGGCAAGTAACCCAAGATTGTTCAAATTCTAGTGGCCCGAAACTTGAATTGGGTGGCCACAAACAAACAAAAAACATAATAAAATTCTGTTGTATTTGGTTGCTCATTTGGGCGAGTGGAATTTAGGATCAGTGAAATTTGGTGGCCCGAAGCTAATTTCTAGTTGCCCTGGGCTAGTCTATACTGTCTATACTTTGTCATACCATTAGTGTGGCGTGAATTATCCCACGATTGACTCTGCTTTCTTGAATGGACTTCACACTCCCAGTTATGGTCGTCAATGTAAATTGGATCATTGCCAAATAGCTTAAAGTGATACCTGTGAAGTGTCAGATATTGCACAAAATGACATTTGAGACTTCAATCCTATATCAATATCATTGTAAAATACAATTGAAAGATTTGTGAAAGTTTGAAAGAAAACGAACACTGTTTACCTAGTGAAAAAAACGAATATTGAGTTCATATTTTATCACCGAATACTGATGGTCTGCCATACATTTGTCGCAGTAATGAATGATCCGTTTGAGATATTCGCACCCGTGTATGTAACACGTAGTACAGAATTCATGGAATTTGCACTCGCTCGGCTCAAAGTTCAATCTCCGGAATGTTCCCACGCATGCTGCAATGCGGACGCGTTTAGCTACAACAATTGTACTTTTTTTCAATTGCGTTGATTAACGCTTTAGAAATAATGATTTTCAATGATGATTATCTTCATACTAAAGGGACATTTGAAAAAATCAAACCCTATTTTATTCTTCTCTTACCATAAACTAAACAACACGGTAGAAGAGAAACAAGTAAGCTCCAAGTAATTTTCGTGGATTTGGACACTTTACAGGTATGACTTTAAAGAACAATATGTTTCACACATCTTGGCTCAGGGGCCCGATTACAGACCAGCGACATTTACCATGGTTATTATAATTAGGATCATTTACTCATCGATGTCAATATTCTAGAATAAAAGGACATAGTAGCAGAGCACACAAAACCTCCCATACTCATACAACCGTGAAGCATATCTAGAGATCAGTGGAACTAGAGCTGGTCCTGGGTCATGATCGAGCTCTTGCCCTCTGCTTTCGAAGCAGACAGAAGAAGTGGTGTGATAAATTAATGTATTCAAATATGTGGATTTTGTCTTGGTCCCCCCCCCTTCCTCGCATTATTTTAGGACCTAGAGACAAAGTGTTGCGTTGTCTTGGTCATAATCAACACACTTCCAAAGCTTGGAGTCCAACGTACATTGTTGTTGCAATGTCAGGCAAATTTGTACGAGCTTTAAAGCCAAATGTTCGTTTTGGGAAATTACAGAAAATAACTCTATCGGCCAAACTAATTGATTAGTATTGTTGAAATAGTTTAACAAAGGTATCGTTAAATTAAGAAATATCAGTTGAAATTCACCACCAGTTCAGCTCGTTACGCCGGCATAGCTATATATGTCATTCGCGTCCGGAGCGTACATGGCGCAGAATTTACCATGTAGCTGCAAACATACGGTTTAATCGTGTCAGCGACTGAAATTTTCATTTTGAACATTTTATTGCTCAAATATTCAATTTCAACGCAGTTTGTGTCCAAATCTTTACATACGTTCACATGGTTGGTGAAAACAACGTACTTTTTCATTTTTTTGTGGATGGGGCGTTTCCCAGTACTGTCATTTGGCTATAAAGTTGTCGGGAGATACCTTGGTTTTTACCATAAATGTGATATGCATTAATGAATATCGTCATGTGAGATAGAAATGCAACTTGTGGTCTATTTTATTCTTATGCAAACATTATTTCATTGTACATGTTCACTTGCTCGAGACTTGTGTTTTCTATTATTTCTTATTAATTTTCTCAATTAATGTCAAACTATTTGTTCAATTGTGCAAAGATATTTTCATATTATATATATAGAATGTAAATGTACTATGGCAGTTAACCACAAACTAGTGTATTCTTAACTTGTCTAATTAAAATATATCAACGACTAGTTTTGTCAGATGTAATATTAGTACTCTTTATGGAGAAATAAATGAAATATTCCTTATTGTACTTTTTCTGAAATTTGTAGTTTATTGAAAGCATTTACATTTTTTTTTTAAATCTTGCTGTTTTACAACTTTTTCTTCATCACTATTACATACATATTTCTACATGCAAGTTGGGCAGTACATTAATACACCATTGTGAAAGTCATACTTAAGTTCATGATTCATATACATTTATTCAAAATCATACAAGAGTTTATCCACCTCTTCAAAAATAAGTTTTTGTTTTTTATAAAGCTAGTTTGACATTTCGTATACAGAATTTTGCTCCATGCACGTTATGTGGTTGCTTATAAAGAGAACTTGTTTTTGTCAAAATCAAAGGAATGCTGCCATTATGTTCTAATTACATGCAAAAATACAAGCTAGAACTGTAATAACTGTAAGGCACTTCTTTCTTTCCATAGTATAATCAATACATTTATGACAGAAATAACTTCCAATGGTTCATTATTTTAACAGTTCAAAAAACATCAAAATACATAGAACCTGGACCTGTGATATGTCCTCGCTATATCAGGTACATGTACCTCGTTATAACAGAGCCCGTTATAAAGAGGTTCCACTGTAGCTCTTATCTTTACAAATCTCCTTCCAAAGAGAGAGCATAAGGAATGATGCATTCCATTCCAGGTTCTCGCCTGTTCACCCGTGCAAGCTCATGAGATCTTGGAGATCTTGATCTATAAGCCTTGCATGATGCTTCCTTCTCTATCTTCTCTATGAGATCTAGGAGATCTTGATCTATAAGCCTTGCATGATGCTTCCTTCTCTATCTTCTCTATGAGATCTTGGAGATCTTGATCTATAAGCCTTGCATGATGCTTCCTTCTCTATCTTCTCTATGAGATCTAGGAGATCTTGATCTATAAGCCTTGCATGATGCTTCCTTCTCTATCTTCTCTATGAGATATTGGAGATCTTGATCTATAAGCCTTGCATGATGCTTCCTTCTCTATCTTCTCTATGAGATCTTGGAGATCTTTATCTATAAGCCTTGCATGATGCTTCCTTCTCTATCTTCTCTATGAGATCTAGGAGATCTTGATCTATAAGCCTTGCATGATGCTTCCTTCTCTATCTTCTCTATGAGATCTAGGAGATCTTGATCTATAAGCCTTGCATGATGCTTCCTTCTCTATCTTCTCTATGAGATCTAGGAGATCTTGATCTATAAGCCTTGCATGATGCTTCCTTCTCTATCTTCTCTATGAGATCTAGGAGATCTTGATCTATAAGCCTTGCATGATGCTTTCTTCTCTATGAGATCTAGGAGATCTTGATCTATAAGCCTTGCATGATGCTTCCTTCTCTATCTTCTCTATGAGATCTAGGAGATCTTGATCTATAAGCCTTGCATGATGCTTCCTTCTCTATCTTCTCTATGAGATCTAGGAGATCTTGATCTATAAGCCTTGCATGATGCTTCCTTCTCTATCTTCTCTATGAGATCTTGATCTATAAGCCTTGCATGATGCTTCCTTCTCTATCTTCTCTATGAGATCTTGGAGATCTTGATCTATAAGCCTTGCATGATGCTTCCTTCTCTATCTTCTCTATGAGATCTAGGAGATCTTGATCTATAAGCCTTGCATGATGCTTCCTTCTCTATCTTCTCTATGAGATATTGGAGATCTTGATCTATAAGCCTTGCATGATGCTTCCTTCTCTATCTTCTCTATGAGATCTTGGAGATCTTGATCTATAAGCCTTGCATGATGCTTCCTTCTCTATCTTCTCTATGAGATCTTGGAGATCTTGATCTATAAGCCTTGCATGATGCTTCCTTCTCTATCCCAGCATTCATTTAATTTATCCACAGTTCCTTGATCTCGACCCCAAGTTCATTTCTCAAATCTATTCCACACTACATTTTTAAATCTCCACAGCTTTTATAACGGACTCAATTCAAAGTTCTCGCCTGTTAAGCCCTGCAAGGCTCTGATATCTTGGGAGATCTTTATCTAAGAGACTTGCATGCTTCCCTCTCTACCCAGTGTTCTTTCCTCTAAATCTCAAGTTCATTCCCCACTAGCTTTTGAAATGCCTATAGAAAGTTGAGTATAAACAGATTCAAGTAATAACAGCAGTTTTCAGCAGTATTTTCCATATTCAAGTAATAACAGGTTCAATTCCAAATGTTGCCTGTTCACCCCTGGTTCACCCATGCGAGGCTCTGACATCTCTTTATGTTGGCATCAACTCTCATCAGGTCCTGTTGCATCCTTACTGCATGATGCTTCCATCTCTAACCCAGCATTCCTTTTCGATTTATTCAGTTCCTTCCTCTTGATCTCAATTTAATTATCCACTAGCTTTTTAAATGCGTATAGCCCATATAGTTCAGTATTCAATAACAGGTTCAATTCCAAGTTCTCGCCTGTTCACTCCTGCAAGGTTCTGAGATCCTGGAGATCTTCATCCACGAGCCTTGCATGGTGCTTTCCCTTGATGTTGGCATCAACTCTCGGCAGGTCCTGTCGCATCCTCACTGCTCTCTGAAAACGAAGACAAATAACAAACCAGTGGTCATTTTAAATTCTTATTATTCCTGAAATAAATTTCCACCTCTCTCTTTTAGAAATTCCCATACAGTTTTTAATGGCACATCTAGTCCTAACCTATAGACAAATTGGTTAAGCAATTCTAAGTATTCTATTGGAGCACAGTGTGGGACAGAATGATAACATATTTATTCCAAGTTCCTTTGATTTTGGGATCAAACTTTGTCAGATCATCATCTCGTGCCCCCCCCCCCCCCCATAATTTAATTTAAAAACATACAGGGAAATTCCTTTACAAAATAAAGAATAAAATAGTGTGCGTAGTTTGCGTGCTCCCCCAATCAGTCCGACCACGCTGTGCCCCTGTCTGACTCTATCTCATACATAAGGGTCACTCTGTCTCCTCCAGCCTCTCATTTCATTCCCCACTCTGTCTCCTCAAGCCTTCGGCTTACTGAGATGTGATCCCAATACACCTTGTTTATAATTTGTATATTCTTTGTAATGTTTTGATATCAAATTTATCAATAAATGTGAATTTCAATTACAATCTCCACCGCTAATTGTTTGCGTGCCTCAAATCAGTCCGCGACCATGCTTTGCCACTGTCCGACTCATATCTTCATTCATACTAACCTCAATCTTGCTGACCAGGTCCACATCCCACTTGTGCACCACAAAGCTGGTCACATGACCGTTGCCCTGGCTACCTACTCGCCCCACCCTCCCGGTACGATGGATGTAGTCGGACATGTACTGGGGGAAGTCAAAGTTGATCACATGTTGTACCTGCGCAAAATAATAGCATACAGTGAAACTTTGTTATAACGAGCATGTGTGGTACATTGAATTTGCCTCATTTTATCAGATATATTGTAGTATCAGGGGTAAAAAACAACAAAATACATAGAACTTGGACATGTGAAATTAACTTGCTATTTATCTTGTTCCTCATTATAACCGAGCTCGTTATAAAGAGATTCCACTGTGCATGGATAAGCATGGTTAATAAGTTCAATGAATTACCGAAAAATATGATATAATATGAGAGCAAATCTCAAACCTATGTCATCATGTTTTGTGTAACGCTCATTTACTTGCAGACTGCACGACAAATCAGATATATCAGATTTATTATTATCACAGCTTAAAACAAAAAAATACATAGAACCTAGACTTGTGAAATTACCTTGCTATATCAGGTACCTCCTTATAGCAGAGCTCGTTATAAAGAGGTTCCACTGTATAATTGTTTATGTTGTGCGACTTTGTCTTCATTTTCTCTTACCTGTACTGTATCCACACCCCTGGAGGCTATGTCGGTTACACACCAGAACATTGGCTTCTCCCGCCCTGAAGGCTGACAGCACTCCATTCCTGGACTGAATGAGTTAATATAAAAACAACAAATTGTGTGAAATGTATTATTACAATCATTCATGATCATTTAAGTGGGGTGTGGGGGGGGGGGGGGGGGGGGGGAGGGTGGTGTCCGTCGACAAATTTTTCCCCGGCTGAGACCGTCTGCCCAAATTTTGCAAGACCGAGGGAATTGGTTGAAAGTCCTCTCAGTGTGGGGGTGATAAGCAAGCCAGTCACATGACAACACCGTGTTCCAGAACACCTTAATTATGGAATCATTTATGATTGAATGAAAAGCATTACAAATTAGGACTTACTTTGCCACCCATCTTAGAGTGCAGCCTGAGTGCGTTGAACCCATGTTCGGTCAGGTGGTAAGCAAGCCAGTCACATGACGACACCGTGTTGCAGAACACCATCGTAGGAACATCCCTCTTCTGCTCCTTCTTCAACAACTCTACAATTTTTACTAGAAAAATAGAAATGAGACAAAATATGAAATATTAAATATTTTAAACCCATTTCCTCCGTGAGTATACCATAAATAAAAGTCTGAAATATGTGCATTTTTTTGTGAATATTTTTTCATTCCAAGGCTATAAATAGCTTTCCTTAACTTTAAGTCCAACATAAATTTCAGTTCAAAATAGAATCTTTGTGAAACACCCCCCTGGACTAATTACTAATTGCATTTATACCTGCTTAATGATCAAGATCAATGAATATTCATGGTATTTCGTATACAAAAATGTTCAGCGCTCGCAGCATGCATCGTTTATGATCATGAATAGTAATAACGTGCGCTGCGAACCAGTGATTTTTTTCCACACCCATTTTTCAACAATTTCATCATGCCCTGGACTAATTACAACGTGCATTATACCTGCTTTATCCTCTGAATGCAGCCTGAAGAACTTCTGGAGGACATGGGGCATGATGCGGTGAAGGTGGGGTGTCGAGATGATCTCCAGGTTCTGGGCCTGAGTTTGAGAAAAATAATATAAATTCATGCAAATAAATAAAAGTTTTAAAATAATCACTGGTATACATAATCCTTCAATTGATTTTAAAGTAAGTTTGATAATAAATCCTATTAAACTTGTAAAAAGCAGTAACATATTCTTTAGTGATGACTGTACTGGAGTGCTAACGTTAAGATGTATTTCAGATTTTCTGCCTGAGGTGATGGAAGCAATTTTATAAAAATAACTCTCATATCTGGTTTGAAATCAAGAACAAGCAGTTTAAGCACTTATTTTTGTATAATCATAGGAAGTTAACATTATTCAATTACATATTGCAAATTTCTTGCTGTGGCCATTAAATTACTATCAAGTTCATGAAACAAGATGCTTGTACATCATCCATATGGCAAGATTTCAGCCGAATCAATTTTCTTTGCCTTGAAAATATGCCTTTATACAAAATTATGCTTAGGTTTAAACTTAACCCCTTGCCTACGGTCTATGGGAACCAGGTGGGTTATGCACAATAAATTTGATTTATTATATAGCGCCTAATATGATTAATCATCTTCTCTATTAAAAACATTTACGTTATCATTACCTCAAGCTGTCATCGGAAACACATAGACAAGTCAACAACCTGCACTTGAAGTGCTCTTTCTCGAATAAAATATTGAGGGATTTCAGAATCTTGAAGGGAACAAGGGGTGTTTCACTTAGATTCTAAGTTGAACTTAACTCTAAGTTGGACCTTACTATTATGGAAAGCCATTTGTAGTCTTGGAATACAATATATTAAAAAAGCAACAAAGCAAGAATTTTAGACTTTTCATGAATGTTGCATCAAAAACATGAAATCTTCTTGATAATAGTAAATATACGTAATTTGAATCATTATTTTATGCCTTTGAAAAAAGATTTTCACAACAAATTTTTCAAATAAACTATTGGCTTTCCCTATTAAGTCCCCTGTTAAGTTCAACTTAGGATCTTTGTGAAACACACCCCTGGTTAATTAAAACAAGCAAAGAAAGCAACTTACGAATAGGAGGAATTCAGACTTACTGGAATGATTTCAGCTAGGATGGAGGTTGCCTTGCGAGGCATGGTGGCTCCAACAAGGGTCAGCTGGGCTTCACCGGGCGGTGGTACCTTACATGGTTTAACCTGGACCAATCTGCACAAGAACATCAAATATTACAGCGTTAGAAACGTTAGATAATAATGCCAGGGCACCATTTCATAAAACTTTTGCAATTATTCTTGTAAGTGTCCAATTATTGTAACTACCATGGCAACAGTAGCAAAGCAATTTTAGTATTATTACTTACAGTAACAAGCTTGAGAATGCTGAGTGTTTGTTGGACGAAGCTGTCATCCAGCATGGTGTCGGACTCATCTACAACCAGGTGAGTTACTGCCTCAAGACTCGCAAAACCTACAGCAGATAGAAAACACGTGATATTACATAGGAATACAAACTTCTATTTGAACCCTATATAATTAAGATAAAAGAGTTTAAGGACAAATTGAATATAAGTTGATAATAAAACTGTTTGATAACTGTTTGAAAAAGAAGTCCTGTTTTAGATTTGTTCTGCCAGGTAAATTGTGTAGTCTGGACCAGTAAAATTGTAACAAATTTTCACTAAAAACCACCAACATAGAAAAGACCATGTGGGATGAGACATTTTTGTAGGGGGCCCGAAATTAGTCAGTTTATTTAAACTCAGGAATTGTGAATTATCTTTCAAATTTGTTTTGCAGATGTCATTTTGAATACCCATATTTTAGTATAAATGTCATGGACTTTGGGACTTGGACGAAATCTGTCTACCAAAACTTGAAATTATCTTTAAACAATTTATAAATATGGAAAATTATTATGAAATGTACCGCAAAACAGGTACTTAAAACCATCATTTCCCAATTGTACCTGCTTCCAATGTTGTTTTTATATCTCTGAGAGCTTAGCAAAAGTTACTAACGATACAACAAAGCGTCATCAACTCAGGATTAATTTGACTACTCGTACCTTGTCTGACTGCATTGAGTAGAGGGCCTGGTGTGGATACAACCACATCTATTGGAGAGCTGAACCTCTTCTCCATGGATTTCTGATTAGAACAAACACATAAAGCAATGATAAACATTTAAATTTGTTATTGCGGCTCAGTCGGGAAAGTAAAATCAAGATTTCTCAAGTTTTAAAGGGCCCAAAATCTTAATCTTGGTGGCCCCCTGACAAAAACGACAAACATGCAAAAAGTCTGTTATATAATTTGGTTGCTTTCTTGGGCATCTTACATTTTGATAATTAAAGAAATTATGGTAGCCCAGGTCTAATTTTTAGTGGCCCTAGGGCCACAAACAAATTATTACGTTTTACAAATTTGTTTTTAAATCAATCCTTGTGGGGACACAATTTCCACAGACAATGTGGTAAGGAATCATTAACAACAATACTTACCCGGCTAGTCTCTCCATCCAGGCACTCTACGGACAAGCCGGCTGACTCACCCAGGACCTTTGCGAATTATCGTTTTATGATTGTGTTATAAAAATGTTTTTTTCAATCAATCCTTGTAGGTACTAAATGACCACTAACTATGTGGAAAGAAAACATGAACAAGAAAACTTACCAAGCTAGTCTCTCCATCCAGGCACTCTACGGACAAGCCGGCTGATTCACCCAGGACCTTTGCCACCTCCTGGTAAAGAAAGAACACAAGTAATATTCTGGATTAGATTCCAATAAAAAATCAGATATCAATTCAACTTTCAATTCAATTCAGTTTATTAATTTCATAAAACATTATATAATATTTTTAACAATACAAGAGCTCATGCATATTCATGTTACCTTGCTAGCAAGTATCAGTTTGATGTTAAGTGCAGCTAAATTGTTCTGTGTTAGCTGCCATCTAGGGTTAGCAGGGATCAAAATGGGTCATTTAACCCTGCAACTAACCATGGCAACATTTAACCATGGCAACTACAAAATATGTTTGTTTTTTATTACCATTCCCTATCGTCCCACTAAAGCCCAGCGAACACAATCTTATTCAGATCCGACAAACAACTGCATTCATTTTCTGAACTAAAGCAAGGTGTGAGTATAGTTTGGATCCTAAATAGTATGTCAGATCGGATCAAGTGGGGTTGGTGGGCTCAAAATAACTAAACTTTTCATAACAGGGAGCACGGAGATGACACACAGTACAACATTTAGATGCCTTTGCACGTACCAAAACCTGTGCAGCCAATTCCCCAACAGGCACCAGTATGACACCTCTAGGACATCGCTCCTGTACACTGACAACACTCAGCTTAGACTCCTGCAACAGCCTCTCCATCAACGGTAGCAAGTATGTCAGTGTCTTTCCACTTCCTGTCTCCGCTGCACATAGGGTGTTCTTTCCCTGTAGCACCGCTGGTATTGCAGATGTCTTTATAATGTGTAAATGAAAAGAAGACAAATAACAAATTAATTGCTTTGTTTGACATTGCTCCTGAATGCTGACAACACTCAGCTTAGACTCCTGCAACAGCCTCTGCGTCAGAGGTAGCAAGTACGCCAGTGTCTTTCTACTTCCTGTCTCCGCTGCACATAGGGTGTTCTTTCCCTGTAACACCGCTGGTATTGCGGATGTCTTTATAATGTGTAAATGAAAAGAAGACAAATAAAGTAATTGCTTTGTTTAAAACCGCTCCTGAATGCTGATATCACTCAGCTGTACTCCTTCAACAGCCTCTGTAGCAAGTACGCAATACCCATATAACCTGTCAACTTGTACTATAGATTAAGTCATGCATGCAACATGTATGCCAGGCAAGCTGATTGCATGGCATTTGCTTGGACGATTAATCATCACAATATCCATCTAACAAAGTAAGGGTTAAGTTTAGGACAGGGCTATATAGAAATGTTTCTTAGTTTATGAAAGGTCAATAATAAATTGTGCCGGGGGTGATTGTTGTTGTTTAAAAGCAAATGTCCCATGGAACAATACAACTGCCTGATTACCTGAATAGTTGTTGGTGAACTGATGTTTATCATCTCCATCCCATCAAGCAATGGCTTGGAGACCTTCAAGTCTTGAAAGGTCTCTAAGCCAGGGCTCGACACCCACACTGGCCCGGGGCCAGTGAAATTGCACTTTGGGCCAGCAAAAATGTATAAAAGTAATATTTTGGTGGCTCGATCGGGCAAGCAGATTTTCAACCTGTCATTGACAAAATAAGAACAATCTTGTTTTCTTCTATGTCATGCTTCATCTAAAATCAAAGGGAATAAGAAAGAGTGATATATTGAATAGTAAAATGTTTACTCATTAAATAACATTGTTGGGGCCAGTAATTTTTCTTTCAGGCCACCAGAATAGGGGAATAAGTTATTTTACTGGCCCGATCAGGCCACTGAGAAAAAAGTTGAGTGTGGAGCCCTGTCTAAGCCTTTCACATCTCTTTAACATCATGTCAACAAAGTTACTAGATCCTTTTAATTGTGGAGCGTTTGCTGTTTAAAAGCAAATGTTCAATGGAATTGCCTGATTACCTGAATAGTTGTTGGTGAAGTGATGTCCATCATCTCTATGCCATCAAGCAACGGCTTAGAGACCTTCAGGTCGTGAAAGGTCTTTAATTCTTTCACATCTCCTTCACTGTTCTTCTTTGAGATAACTGATGGATTCTGATGAGAAAATGTACAAGCATGAAATTGATGAAAGTTCTGTCAGATCTGGGGCTAACTAACTTGTAACAGATTTCAAAATAGAAGTAGCATACATGGGTATTAGTCTGTATGTTGGTTAACCCCTTGGCCAAGGGAACCGGGTGGGCTGTTTACAAAGTCTATGGGGATTTCAGAATCTCGAAGGGAACGGGTTAATAAATATGATTACCGTAAACCGGGGTGACTTTGGCCACTTTTTGAGATGAATGTATTTTTATCAAGCATTACTTTTTAGAAATAATTTCTTATTGTTTTAAATGTATTCCTATAGGGTAATGAATAGAAACAGAAATTAGTTCTAAAAAGTGAGACTTGATGAAAATACATCCTTCTCAAAAGTGGCAAAAGTCACCCCGGCGGCCAAAGTCACCCCGGTTTATGGTATATTAGGGATTTGAATTTCTATCAGAGTAATAAAAACAGTAACCACAAATATAATAAGCTGTTGATGTATACTCCCCCTTTTGTATACAGGCAAAATGGTGGATTGAGTATACATCAGGGTTTGGAGCCATTTTTTCTTTCAGTGATCAACCAAATTTTTTACTTCTCTATGACTTCTTCATGATTTCTTCATGATTTGTTGATGTTGGGGCACCAAATTAAATATTTCAGGCCATCAACTTTTGATTCAAATCTAGATTTTGCTTGCGTGACCTAGCAGATAGATCATGTACAAACTACAGCGGTCATGCATAATAACTAAAATACTAACCCCTTTATAAGCTAGAATGGTGAAGTGATCTCCCCTTGCTTTACTGTGCTTCCAGCCTTGGGAGGCCAGCTTGGGTGGGGCAAACTTGTCATAACTCTGGTTTACGTAGTGATTGAACTCTTTCCTCTTGGAGGAGATGAGTTCCGCTCCGGGTCTGGCAGTGAATATCCTCCCCTTCCACTTGACGGGGCCTCTTCTTCTGCTCTCAACATCCTGGGCTTTCTTTTCCAATGATTTGGGAATTCTGATGACTGGGAGATTTGACTGGGTGCCCGAAACCTGCAGGAGAAAAAACTCTACAATGTTTAAGAGTCATCTAACCTATCTGCCTATTTCATTCATTAGCATTTTTACAATATTTTGAAAATCTTGAAAAACAATTCTTGATTAGTCTTTTATTAATTAAATAATGGAGAGGATGGATTAGCCGTGGCTTGACCAGTCAATTTGTTGAGGGAATTTTGTGGTTGTGAGTCATAACCCACTTTAGCAACAAATAACGGGAAGTAAAGGGAAACAGCCTTTTGCCGATGTAAAAAACGCATACTGCACTGTCTGTCGGTGACTAGGCATAGGCCGTAGCATTTTATTTTGACCGGTGCGACAGGGATAAGTGTCAAGCTAGAAATAATTGGCAGTGACGTTGTACGAACAGTCTATAATCATATTTTGGTCAGTTTTAAATCTTCAATCAATATATTGCATGATACACACGGAGACACACATATCACTCAAAGTCAAATACAAGCATACAAACAGACAATCAAATGAACAGTAATTCACTCATACTACACTGTTTCACGCCAACTCGTACACGAGGTCACACTGACGTCCGACACGTCACTCATCATATTTACAGTCAATGTAAATGTTTTTGTGAGTTAATTAATGAAATAATAATTATGAACTTGAATAAATACAAATTGAATTTTTAGTGAAGCCAAATATCGGGGAATGTGGTGTGTGATGGATTGTATGTGTTGTTGTTGTTGTTGTGATGCACACACATACAGCAGTCACCAGCACCCAATATAAGGTCCACTAATAAAATTAAAACAGTACAACGACTGAATAAAATAATGTCCACACAAGTGATATGAATTGGAATGACGTCATTATTGAAAAGATAAACAAATGTCCAAAAGAATGTATTGCACGGCGATTAGGGTCCATTATGATTAAACGCGAGACTCTAGAGTCAATTATGTATAGGCCTAGAAAGAATAAGTGACAGTCCGCGGATGAGATGTGAATAGCGAGAGTTCGGAAAGATGATGCAGAAGTAGAACGCGAAGGCGCGTGGAGAAAAAGGCGATTTATCATTTCAGTCCCGTCGATGAACCAGCACACACGATGTGGCGCGAAGGCGTGGCGATGACTCCGGCGTGTGCCGTGGAGAGATGAGCGAAACCTTGAAGCCTGAAGGTGTGGTGCTTATACGTGTCCATATGTAGACAAAACGAAAATGGCAATCGGAAGAATAGTAGAAAGTCTTGCATGCAGAAAAGTGTCATCTCTGCAAGAAGAGAAAGATTGATGAAAGGTCCGAATGGCTCGGTGGATGAAGAGGTTGATGAAGATGAAGTTGAACGCCCCATGTCGGTGGGCGGACTCTCTTTATAGGTGTGTGAGTGAGGCATGGATTGTAGCCCCGTTTACAATCCATGGTTGTCGATGCCCAATGTGAGTTAGATGGTAACTGCACATGGCGATGTCGACGTTGAAGAGGAGGTGAAAAGCGAAGGTGTTCTTCGGATGTGAGTTAGGAGAGAAGTGAAGAAATCATGCTTTGCTACAAATGAGTGTGCATTAGAACCATAAGTCAGTGAGGAACAAAGAAATTATTTTCTGAGTAAAAGTCAATACTATCCCAGAGAGGCAGGAAGCGGTATCAAGTTAAATGTAAATATCCGACCATGGCAGGAAAGGGTTTTCAAAACATCCATCTCAAGTTAAGGGGGATCGGCTGATAAGCAACTAAATTGTTATCCATGGTCTGGTTGTACTATGCAATACTAGTCTGTCGTTCAGACTGTGAAGTGAGTCCCTACAAATTAATACTTAATAAATAATATGCCACGGAACATTGTCATTGCTTTTGGTTTACTTTTAGTTTTACACATGATGACATACACACAAAACACAGTTTTACGGAGTGATTTGGACAGATATCACTTGATTTAATTTGCCCTGCACACTTGCCACTTGGACACTTATCCCTTTCACAGCCACCCGGTGACCCGGCCCAGGGGGGCAAGGGCAAGGCAAGGCATACCTGTACTTATGTGTAAAATACTTTGTATGTTACACATGGCGCCGCACACTACGTGGTACCATTGTTCTATACCGCTAGCGTCGGGTCGTAACCATTAACAACTCATTGTCAACTGGGTCAAAGTGAATTCGCCGACACCCCTCGCACAATCACTTGCCCCGCCGAGCGAAAAAATAACGCACTACGGCAATGTGATTCTGTATGCTATACACAAACGGTATAGGTGGCCCTGCTGGTGAGGCAAGGTCAATTAAGAGTAAGACGTAACTTAACTTGTCTTAAACACTTAAAGTAATTTTATTTTTAATCCTTCTTTTCTAAAAAAAACTTCCAAGTTATTGTTTTATACACTCACATGACATTTTTGCACACCAAATCCGAATGACAAATTTGTAATTCGCTGCAAACACCGTTTGCACAAGTACGTCGTCATCTTCCGTAGATTTCCTTTCCAATTTTCGAATTTCTGACAGCATGAACATGTGTGTAGTAAAAAGTGCTTCTCAGATATTGCTCATGTGCGCTGCCATCTTTGTACTCTTTCACTCATTCAGACTACTTGAAATGATTATACCCTAATTATACTGCCAAATAAAATAAATGATGCATGTTAAATTTTGGGTAAAAATACAAACGCGTTTTTAAAAATATTTGCAAATTATAATATAAATTTAAATCCGAATCTACAATTAAACATTGTCCGTATGCTTTACCACTTTTGATTAAAACTAAAACTGGCAACACCAAATTCGAGGAGCCGGTCCGAAGGTTTTGAGATTTATAATCTTCACTTGACGGAAGCAAAATGGCCTATAAATACAGTTCTCCGTCTGGAAAGATTTCGAGTTCAAATCCTATGTCAGCATATAACCCAGCGGTAAGTGTTTGTGTAGAAATTATCGAGATCTTAATTTATAAAGATGTTTTTTTCGTGAATCCACGAGACCGATTTACGATCTAGTGTGTCGGAATTCGGACACGTGTAGAGGAAATCCGATACATATTATTGGAAATCGGATACGGGTAGATTTAGTAACTTTTGGGCGCTACTGCTGTTTCATATTTCACTTTTTTCAATCACTATAAAGGCAACGGCTTAACTGCAGAATACCCCACCACTCGACTATGGGGGTCGTGGGTTTGCCAACGCCAACGCGCTTTTATACAGAATAGTATTATATTCGCCAATTCGATCGCCTATTTAGAGCTGTAAATTTTCCTATATTACAGCTATGGTAGCTCTATGGTGCCAACGCGCCAACGCGCCAACGCGCTTTCGGCCCGAGTGGCATTTCGGATTTCCTCAACCGGGCCGGCTCTTTCTTTCGACCGCATCTTTTTAATTCATACTACGAGTGTTACGATCGGTAGATGATTATCATAGTGCAGTGATTCAGAAACAGAATGATGCTTTCCAAAATGTGTATACCATTTGGACGCTCAGTTGATCGTTCTAAGTTGGAATTAAATAATTCTTATCCATCATGTCCATGCTCGAATATCTTGTTATATCATAATATGATCTATTAAGAATTAGTATTATATTTATATATGATCACAAGTATCCCATACATTATTTATTATCATAAATGTCTGTTCACATGTTTAGGGCAAATAAAGAATATGATAATTAGTTAACCGTCAAAATTCTCTGAATGCGATTGGACTTCTATAGCGGTTCCCTCATATCTTGTATTTCAGCTCGGCACGTATAGTTAGGTATAAGCACTATTATAGGCACCAATCCTGCAGCCGTGCGCCTTGACAGAGACTATTCACTTATAACCACTATTCTGACCTATAGCCACCAAACTTGACCTATAGCCACTAAATCTGACCTATAGCCATTAATCTGACCTATAGCCACCAAATTAGGGTTAGGGTTAGGGTTTAGGTTAGGGAAATATATCCCCCGAAACTAAGAAAAACATTAAGTCGGAAATTTTGGCTATGCATGTTGTTGTTTGATGTTTATTGGTGGTTCATTCAATTTGAATATAATGCGTGAGTGAATAGTCTCTCTCAAGTCGCAGAATGTATTTATGTCTGCAGGATTGGTGCCTATATAGTGCTTACCATATAGTTATGCCATATCACCCCCAGTCGATGGTTATTTGCTTACTATCTATTTATCTATATTAATGAGTAATTGTAAATATATTTTGCTTATATAATTAGTGATTGTTGGATATTTTGTTCAGTTCCATTGACTATTTTGTTTTGTGTTCATCACTGACTGAATAATATTCCTTCCGCATTTTGAAAATACTCAACTTCTTATTTCTTCCTTTTTGTAACATTTCTGTTCATTTCAATGCGTTTTTTGAATTACGTGTGTGTGGGTGTAGTTCGTGAATAAAGTCAAAGATTGTAAAACGTGTTCACTGATCACGGAATATAATTTTGCTATAGGGTATTATTGTAGGAAAATCAACAAATTGAGTACGGAAGGGCGTGGTTGGAACTATAGGTGGGGGTTGTGTTAGAGTATTATGATTTGCTAATCGACCAATAAATACGCAAGATTATTTATTATAGGCAAAGCGACAAAATTAATCATAAAATAATAATGTCGTGGTTCAGACAAAGTTCGATATTTTGTTAGAGTATTATTATAGGCAAATTGACAAATAAACTAAAGTGTATAATCGGCTGGTTGGAACTATAGCTGGGGGTTCTGTTAGAGTATTATTATAAGCAAATCAACGAAATCATACGGATGATAATAATTTAAACAAAACAAATTCATACGGAAGATAATAATGGCGCGGTTCGGACTAAGGTGCATGGGGGCTTTTGTTAGTATTATAATAAAATATATTATCAACGAATTCATACGAAAGGACTAAGGAGGCGGAGGGTTCTCAAAGGATTATTATATGCAAATCAACAAATTACTGATACGGAAGATAATAATGGCGGGGTTTAGACTAAGGTGGGGGCTTTAGTTATTATAAGCAAATCAACGAATTCATACGGAATATAATAATTTAAGCAAAATAAATTCATACGGAAGATAATAATGGCGCGGTTTTGGACTAAGGTGGGGGCTTTAGTTATTATAAGCAAATCAACGAATTCATACGGAATATAATAATTTAAGCAAAATAAATTCATACGGAAGATAATAATGGCGCGGTTTTGGACTAAGGTGCATGGGGGCTTTTGTTAGAGTATTATAAAAAATATCATCAACGAATTCATACGAAAGGACTAAGGAGGTGGAGGGTTCTCAAAGGATTATTATATGCAAATCAACAAATTGACACGGAAGATAATAATGGCGGGATTTAGACTAAGCTTGGGACTTTAGTTAGAGTATTATTATAAGCAAATCAACGAATTCATACGGAAGATAATAATTTAAACAAAACAAATTCATACGGAAGATAATAACTTTAACAAAACAAATTAATACGGAAGATAATAATGGCGCGGTTTGGACTAAGGTGGGGGCTTTAGTTAGAGTATTATTATAAGCAATTCAACGAATTCATACTTAAGATAATAATTTAAACAAAACAAATTCATACGGAAGATAATAACATTAACAAAACAAATTAATACGGAAGATAATAATGGCGCGGTTTGGACTAAGGTGAGGACTTTAGTTAGAGTATTATTATAAGCAAATCAACGATTTCATACGGAAGATAATAATTTAAACAAAACAAATTCATACGGAAGATAATAACTTTAACAAAACAAATTAATACGGAAGATAATAATGGCGCGGTTTGGACTAAGGTGGGGGCTTTAGTTAGAGTATTATTATAAGCAATTCAACGAATTCATACGGAAGTTAATAATTTAAACAAAACAAATTCATACCGAAGATAATAACATTAACAAAACAAATTAATATGGAAGATAATAATGGCGCCGTTTGGACTAAGGTGAGGACTTTAGTTAGAGTATTATTATAAGCAAATCAACAAATTCATACGGAAGATAATAATTTAAACAAAACAAATTCATACGGAAGATAATAATGGCGCGGTTTGGACTAAGGTGCATGGGGGCTTTTGTTAGTATTATAATAAAATATATTATCAACGAATTCATACGAAAGGACTAAGGAGGTGGAGGGTTCTCAAAGGATTATTATATGCAAATCAACAAATTATTGATACGGAAGATAATAATGGCGGGGTTTAGACTAAGCTTGGGGCTTTAGTTAGAGTATTATTATAAGCAAATCAACGAATTCATACGGAAGATAATAATTTAAACAGAACAAATTCATACGGAAGATAATAACTTTAACAAAACAAATTAATACGAAAGATAATAATGGCGCGGTTTGGACTAAGGTGGGGGCTTTAGTTAGAGTATTATTATAAGCAAATCAACAAATTAATACGGAAGATAATAATGGCGCGGTTTGGACTAAGGTGGAGGCTTTAGTTAGAGTATTATTATAAGCAATTCAACGAATTCATACGGAAGATAATAATTTAAACAAAACAAATTAATACGGAAGATAATAATGGCGCGGTTTGGACTAAGGTGGGGGCTTTAGTTAGAGTATTATTATAAGCAAATCAACGAATTCATACGGAAGATAATAATTTAAACAAAACAAATTCATACGGAAGATAATAACTTTAACAAGACAAATTAATACGGAATATAATAATGGCGCGGTTTGGACTAAGGTGGGGGCTTTAGTTAGAGTATTATTATAAGCAAATCAACGAATTCATACGGAAATAATAATTTAAGCAAAACAAATTCATACGGAAGATAATAATGGCGCGGTTTTGGACTAAGGTGCATGGGGGCTTTTGTTAGAGTATTATAAAAAATATCATCAACGAATTCATACGAAAGGACTAAGGAGGTGGAGGGTTCTCAAAGGATTATTATATGCAAATCAACAAATTGACACGGAAGATAATAATGGCGGGATTTAGACTAAGCTTGGGCCTTTAGTTAGAGTATTATTATAAGCAAACCAACGAATTCATACGGAAGATAATAATTTAAACAAAACAAATTCATACGGAAGATAATAACTTTAACAAAACAAATTAATACGGAAGATAATAATGGCGCGGTTTGGACTAAGGTGGGGGCTTTAGTTAGAGTATTATTATAAGCAATTCAACGAATTCATACGGAAGATAATAATTTAAACAAAACAAATTCATACGGAAGATAATAACATTAACAAAACAAATTAATACGGAAGATAATAATGGCGCGGTTTGGACTAAGGTGAGGACTTTAGTTAGAGTATTATTATAAGCAAATCAACGATTTCATACGGAAGATAATAATTTAAACAAAACAAATTCATACGGAAGATAATAACTTTAACAAAACAAATTAATACGGAAGATAATAATGGCGCGGTTTGGACTAAGGTGGGGGCTTTAGTTAGAGTATTATTATAAGCAATTCAACGAATTCATACGGAAGTTAATAATTTAAACAAAACAAATTCATACCGAAGATAATAACATTAACAAAACAAATTAATATGGAAGATAATAATGGCGCCGTTTGGACTAAGGTGAGGACTTTAGTTAGAGTATTATTATAAGCAAATCAACAAATTCATACGGAAGATAATAATTTAAACAAAACAAATTCATACGGAAGATAATAATGGCGCGGTTTGGACTTAGGTGCATGGGGGCTTTTGTTAGTATTATAATAAAATATATTATCAACGAATTCATACGAAAGGACTAAGGAGGTGGAGGGTTCTCAAAGGATTATTATATGCAAATCAACAAATTATTGATACGGAAGATAATAATGGCGGGGTTTAGACTAAGCTTGGGGCTTTAGTTAGAGTATTATTATAAGCAAATCAACGAATTCATACGGAAGATAATAATTTAAACAGAACAAATTCATACGGAAGATAATAACTTTAACAAAACAAATTAATACGAAAGATAATAATGGCGCGGTTTGGACTAAGGTGGGGGCTTTAGTTAGAGTATTATTATAAGCAAATCAACAAATTAATACGGAAGATAATAATGGCGCGGTTTGGACTAAGGTGGAGGCTTTAGTTAGAGTATTATTATAAGCAAATCAACGAATTCATACGGAATATAATAATTTAAACAAAATAAATTCATACGGAAGATAATAATGGCGCGGTTTGGACTAAGGTGGGGGCTTTAGTTAGAGTATTATTATAAGCAAATCAACGAATTCATACGGAAGATAATAATTTAAACAAAACAAATTCATACGGAAGATAATAACTTTAACAAGACAAATTAATACGGAATATAATAATGGCGCGGTTTGGACTAAGGTGGGGGCTTTAGTTAGAGTATTATTATAAGCAAATCAACGAATTCATACGGAAATAATAATTTAAGCAAAACAAATTCATACGGAAGATAATAATGGCGCGGTTTGGACTAAGGTGCATGGGGGCTTTTGTTAGTATTATAATAAAATATATTATCAACGAATTCATACGAAAGGACTAAGGAGGCGGAGGGTTCTCAAAGGATGATTATATGCAAATCAACAAATTACTGATACGGAAGATAATAATGGCGGGGTTTAGACTAAGCTTGGGGCTTTAGTTAGAGTATTATTATAAGCAAATCAACGAATTCATACGGAAGATAATAATTTAAACAGAACAAATTCATACGGAAGATAATAACTTTAACAAAACAAATTAATACGAAAGATAATAAAGGCGCGGTTTGGACTAAGGTGGGGGCTTTAGTTAGAGTATTATTATAAGCAAATCAACAAATTAATACGGAAGATAATAATGGCGCGGTTTGGACTAAGGTGGAGGCTTTAGTTAGAGTATTATTATAAGCAAATCAACGAATTCATACTGAAAATAAAAATTTAAACAAACCAAATTCATACGGAAGATAATAACTTTAACAAGACCACTTAATACGGAAGATAATAATGGCGCGGTTTGGACTAAGGTGGGGGCTTTTGTTAGAGTATTATAATTAAAAAAATCAACGCATTCATACGATTTAAGGACTAGGTGGAGGGTTGTTAAAGTATTATTATATGCAAATCAACAAATTGATACGGAAGATATTAATGGCGGGGTTTGGAATAAGGTGGGGGGTTTTGTTACTTGTATAACAAATCGACAAATTCATACGAAGATAATCATTTTGAACAAAACAAATTAATACGAAAGATAATAATGGCAGGCTTTGGACTAAACTTGGGGATAACCCCGCCATTATTATCTTCCGTATCAATTTGTTGATTTGCATATAATAATACTTTAACAACCCTCCACCTCCTTAGTCCTTTCGTATGAATTCGTTGATGATTTTTTATTTTATTATAATACTCTAACAAAAGCCCCCACCTTAGTCCAAACCGCGCCATTATTATCCGTTTTGTTAAAGTTATTATCTTCTTATGAATTCGTTGATTTGTTTATAATAATATATACGTTTTCTCGGTCAATTTCGTAAGCTTTTCATTCGTTTTGATACAAATGTCATTCAAAATCGCGAAATACAGCTGTCGGCTTTTAAATTTCATTCAAAATTGCACCTTTTTCATTTGATTTACTTATTTGGTCAATGGATTTAGCACTTGCTTCCAAATGCGCAGTTTGCATTCATTTTCGTCAACAATGGCAAATCGGACGTCCGGACCATTCAATTTCACTTAGGTTCATTCTAAATAACAAAGTTTTCATTCATATTCGCCTATCTTTACAAACCTATGATATACATGGTATATTCTCATCTAAATTAAACCAAATGAGTTATATAATATGTATTGTCATTCTTGGTCAATATCCGGTGATGTGTTTTCAGATTGTATACGTGTATTCTTTAGTTTGTGTCCACATGACATGAGTTATTGGGATGTGCGCGCAGTGAGAAAACAATATCAAACTCATTAATGATTGTGTAGCCTGAGTGTGCTTGTTACTGTGATCGTGATTGTAATTTACTAACTGAGATGGTAATTGTGACTGTGATCACGATCGTCATTGTGATTGTGATTCAGCGTGATGGTGATTCAGATTTTGATTGTGATTATGATTGTGATTGAACTTATACGCATAGATTGTTCTTAAAATGTTCAATATACAGACTAAATATAATTTACACAAATATAAAAGGCCTCAAAGAGATTACGAACATCGAATAAATTATCAAAACCAAAACCAAACAAAACATGAAAATAAATCAATGTATAGAGTATTGATACCACCCCCCCCCCCCCCCCCCCTCCTCCCCCACCACCACAATGTCCCAGTTATGACACGCCACTCCAATAAATACAACTGTAGTCTGTAAACACACACTTTGCATGCACTTATCTCATTGCAAATTCATAAAAAGACACTTGCTTAGTTCCATGCTAATTCTATATCGATGATGTGGCTAGGTTATAATAATAATATCCACTATTTATATAGCGCCTATCACGATTGATAATCATCTCTAAGCGCTTTACAATTTTATTATTACCCCGGTCATAGGATACAATGCAAACCAGCACACATTGTGTGCACCATCTCCACTTCCTGGGGAGTATTCCTTCCAAGCGCTCAGTGGGCTCTAGAAGATCGTTCACATAAAGGCTTTCACCTCCTACCGGTACCCATTTATACACCTGGGTAGAGAGCAGCAATAGTGGATAAATTGTCTTGCTGAAGGTTATATCTACTTAACACAATGATCGTTGCTAAATAGTGTTGATTTAGTGGGTATACACCATTATAGTTACTCTATGGTATACACCCCTAGTGAGGACAAGTAAAATGTTTGTTGCTTACCAAACCGGACAATTTGAAATGGATTTAGCATGGAACTAAGCTTGCGGGGTTCTATTGAACTAAGGTGAAGGGTTATAAAGTATTAACAAATCAACAAATTCATACGGAAGATAATAATTTTTACAAAATGAATTAATACGGAAAAATAACAAGGGCGGGGTTTGGACTAAAGTGGGGGCTTTTGTTAGAGTGTTATTATTCACAAATTAACGCATTCATACGGAAGATAATAATCTAAACAAAACAAATTCACACGGAAGATAATAATGTGGGGGTTAGGACTAAGCTTGGGGCGCTTTTGTTAGAGTATTATAATTAACAAATCAACGAATTCATACGAAAAGACTAAGGGGGGGGGGGGGGGTTGTTAAAGTATTATTATAATTGCAAATCAACAAATTGATAGGGAAGATATTAATGGTGGGGTTTGGAATAAGGTGGGAGGTTTTGTTACTGGTAAAACAAATCCACAAACCATACGGAGATAATCTTTTGAACAAAACAAATTACTACAAAAGATCATAATGGCGGGGTTTGAATAATCTAAACAAAACAAATTAACACGGAAGAGAATAATGGCGGGGTTAGGAATAAGCTTGGGGCTTTAGTTAGAGTATTATTATAAAACAAATCAACGAATTAATACGGAAGATAATAACTAAAACAAAACAAATTAACACAAAAGATAGTAATGGCTGGGTTTGGACTAAGCTTGGGGCTTTAGTTACAGTATTATTATAAACAAATCAACGAATTTATATGAAAGATATATGAACTGCCGCACTTTGGACTATAGTGTGAGAGGGTGGGGTGGGGGTTTGGGGTTAGAGGCTTGTCAAAGTATTATATTAATCAAATAAACAAATTATATATATACGGAAGATGCACGCGCACATCATAATACAATGCATGTTTATAATCTGTAACTTTGGTCAAAAAAATGTGTTCAATACATCAAACAGATCCGCATTCTATGCCTTGTCAGTTCACTATTACAATAATGTAGTTATAATCTCGCGTGCCTTGCACAGCTCTTCTGTATAATATCTATTGTAATTACAGCGTTTTATAAAACTTTAAAGGCCCGCCCCATCTATTGTGTCATAAAACTTTCAATACATCCTTGTAGGACCAGGTGTACACCAAAATACGGTTACAGTCCGTTATTCCGAAGGTTCGTTATTCCGAAGGTTCAGTTATTCCGAAGGTTCGTTATTCCGAAGGTTCGTTATTCCGAAGGTTCATTATTCCGAAGGTTCGTTATTCCGAAGGTTCGTTATTCCGAAGGTTCGTTATTCCGAAGGTTCGTTATTCCGAAGGTTCGTTGATCCAAAAATAAAATCGGGTTCGTTATTCCAAAGGTTCGTTATTCCGAAGGTTCGTTATTCCGAAGGTTCGTTATTCCGAAGGTTCGTTGATCCGAAAATAAAATCGGGTTCGTTATTCCGAAAATTAAATCGGGCTTGTTATAATACTATAGTTTGTGTTTTGTTTATTTAATTTACAGCCTGCATTAAACATTCCCATCCCCCTTTCCCTCCCCTTGCCAGACCAATCAAACATTTAAGTTTATTTGATCTCTTTATATGAAATTATAGCATTATAACAAACCCAAATTCATTTTCGGATTAACGAACCCGATTTCATTTTAGGAATAGCGAACCTTCGGAATAACGAACCCTCGGAATAACGGACCTTCGGAATAACGAACCTTCGGAATAACGAACCCGATTTCATTTTAGGAATAGCGAACCTTCGGAATAACGAACCTTCGGAATAACGAACCTTCGGAATAACGAACCTTCGGAATAACGAACCTTCGGAATAACGAACCTTCGGAATAACGAACCTTCGGAATAATGCAACAAATGTTCGGATTAACGAACCCTATTTCATTTTCGGATTAACGAACACTCAGGTATAGGAAATTTGCGTGTTCGGAATAACGAACCTTCGGAATAACGAACCTTCGGAATAACGAACCTTCGGAATAACGAACCGCACCCCAAAATACAATGCATGTATATAATCTTTAACTTTAGTCGATAAACTTTGTTTCATACGTCAAACACATCCGCATTCTAATCCTTGTCATTTCATTATTACAATAACGTAGTTATAATCTCGCGTAGCTCGCACAACTGATATGTTGGTGTGTTTAACCACCCCCCCCCCCCCCCCCCCCTCCCCTCCCCCTCCATTGTTTAGTGCTCTTATTTTCACGTGACCTCACAAAACAAATTAATACGGAAGATAATAATGGCGCGACTAAGGTGGAGGCTTTAGTTAGAGTATTATTATAAGCAAATCAACGAATTCATACGGAAGATAATAATTTAAACAACAAAAAATCATACGGAAGATAATAACGTTAACAAGACAAATTAATACGGAAGATAATAATGGCGCGGTTTGGACTAAGGTGGGGGCTTTTGTTAGAGTATTATAATACAACAAAAAATCAACGAATCCATACAAAAGGATTAAGTAGGTGGAGGGTTGTTAAAGTATTATTATAATTATGCAAATCAACAAATTGAAACGGTAGATATAGATGGCGGGGTTTGGAATAAGGGGGGGGGGGGGTTGTTACTGATATAACAAATCGACAAATTCATATACGGAAGATAATCATTTGAACAAAATAAATTAACACGAAAGATCATAACGGCGGGGGTTGGACTATGCTTGGGGCTTTAGTATTATTATAAACAAATCAACGAATTCATGAGGAAGATAATAACTTTAACAAAACGGATAATAATGGCGCGGAAGATAATAATAAAAAATATAAACATTCATACGGAAGATAATAACTTTAACAAAACAAATTAATAGGGAAGATAATAATGGCGCGGTTTGGACTAAGGTGGGGGCTTTAGTTAGAATATTGTTATAAGTAAATCAACGAATTCATACGGAAGATAATAATTTAAACAAAACAAATTCATACGGAAGATAATAACTTTAACAAGACAAATTAATACGGAAGATAATAATGGCGCGGTTTGGACTAAGGTGGGGGCTTTTGTATTATTATAGACAAATCAACGAATTCATGAGGAAGATAATAACTTTAACAAAACGGATAATAATGGCGCGGTTTGGACTAAGTTGGGGCGTTTGTTAGAGTATTATAATAAAACAAAAATCATCAACGAATTCATACGAAAGGACTAAGGATGTGGAGGGTTGTTCAACAAATTGGTACGGAAGATAATAATGGCGGGGTTTGAACTAAGCTTTGGGGCTTTAGTTAGAGTATTATTATAAGCAAATCAAAAAAATCATAAGGAAGATAATAATTTAAACAAAACAAATTCATACGGAAGATAACAACGGAAACAAATTAATACGGAATATAATAAGGGCGCGGTTTTGGAAGGCGCCTAGGTCCACGCAGGCACGAAGACCGAAGGTAGAACCATTAACCTTATAGGTTTAGGTATAGAACAGACATCGAGAAATATAAAAGCTCGTAGGCACGTAGGCATGTAGGCACGAAGGCCGAAGGATACAAGATCGTCGAGAAATATAAAAGCGCGTAGGCACGTAGGCACGAAGGCATGAAGGCCGAAGGTAGAAGAAACATCGAGAAATATAAAACCGCGCAGGCACGTAGGCCGAAGGCCAAATGTACAAAAGCAAAGAGAAATATAAAAGCGCGTAGGCACGTAGGCCGAAGGCCGAAGGTAGAAGAGACATCGAGAAATATAAAAGCGCGTAGGCACGTAGGCACGTAAACACGAAGGTCGAAGGTAGAAGAAACATCGAAAATATAAAAGCACGCAGGCACGTAGGCCAAAGGCCGAAGGTACAAGAGCAAAGAGAAATATAAAAGCGCGTAGGCACGTAGGCCGAAGGCCGAAGGTAGAAGGGACATCGAGAAATATAAAAGCGCGTAGGCACAAAGGCACGAAGGCCGAAGGTAGAAGAGACATCGAGAAATATAAAAGCGCGTAGGCACGTAGGCACGAAGGCACGAAGGCCGAAGGTAGAAGAAACATCGAGAATATAAAAGCACGCAGGCACGTAGGCCGAAGGCCGAAGGTAGAAGAGACATCGAGAAATATAAAAGCGCGTAGGCACGTAGGCACGAAGGCCGAAGGTAGAAGAAACATCGAGAAATATAAAACATTAAAAGCGCGTAGGCACGTAGGCACGAAGGCACGTAGGCCGAAGGTAGAAGAAACATCGAGAAATATAAAAGCGCGTAGGCACGTAGGCCGCAGGCCGAAGGTAGAAGAGACATCGAGAAATATAAAAGCGCGTAGGCACGTAGGCATGAGGCCGAAGGTAGAAGAGACATCGAGAAATATAAAAGCGCGTAAGCACGTAGGCACGAAGGCACGAAAGCCAAAGGTACAAGAAACATCGAGAATATAAAAGCAAGCAGGCACGTAGGCCGAAGGCCGAAGGTAGAAGAGACATCGATAAATATAAAAGCGCGTAGGCACGTAGGCACGAAGGCACGAAGGCCGAAGGTAGAAAAAACATCGAGAAATATAAAAGCACGCAGGCACGTACGTAGGCCGAAGGCCGAAGGTACAAGAGCAAAGAGAAATATAAAAGCGCAAAAGCGCGTAGGCACGTAGGCACGAAGGCCGAAGGTAGAAGAAACATCGAGAAATATAAAAGCGCGTAGGCACGTAGGCGCGAAGGCACGAAGGCCGAAGTTAGAAGAAACATCGAGAAATATAAAAGCACGCAGGCACGTAGGCCGAAGGCCGAAGGTAAAATTACAAGAGCAAAGGGAAATATAAAAGCGCGAAGGCACGTAGGCACGAAGGCCGAAGTAACTAGCAGAAGAGACATCCAGAAATATAAAAGCGCATAGGCAAGTACCGCCGAAGGCCGAAGGTAAAACTCGCGATCGATCTCTCAGAAGCTAGAAATGCTAGAGACAAAAAAACACATTCAAGCGAAGTGTGTGGGGCTATTGTTGTTGGCCGAGTTGCAAAGCCAATTGAACTTTAGTGCAAAATATCAGAAGTTATGATTATAAGAACAATTCGTGATAAGCGGACTACATATTACATAGACCGCTAAAAGCGCGTTGGCGTTGGTCGTAGCCAAAAAATAACGGCCTTTCAAATGGTGGGGTATTCTGCAGTTGTTCCAAGGCAACAAATTAGTTTGTATCAATCACTTAACTGTTTCTTATTCGTCGATGGTCTGTTGTAATATTTTGGTCAACATTTGAGCCATTTTTGACGGCTTTAGCCTTTAATCAATGACAATGGATTTGGTCGATCAACAAATTATCGTTTTTATGGCTTCTTTCACATTTAATTGCAGTCTTTTACTGTCAGTCAATCTAACTATAGTCTTAGACCTTACAAGTGAGGCCTCCCGTGCGAAGGCCTAGCCCCAATTAGATCGACAAATCTATCGCTTTCATGGCCTTTTTGACATTATTATTGTTATTTTCACTGTCGGCATTCTAGCGATAGACGCGACCGATACGCGGTGCCTTAAGAGGCAAGAACACCGTAGCTCTACAGTAAAAGTTACTTACGGAAAATCATTTTTTTTTGCACATAAAACACAACATATTTAGTATTTTGAGCGACATTTGTAGCCCTATCAATACATTTAGGGCTGTTATAATACTTTAACTCACCGATCTCGTGTGTCACTATACATGTCATTCTATAATTACGGCGAATTGTGAGATTTTCCACAATTTTCCATCACTCTTCGTCGGTCTTTCGCCGTTCAAACTGCCGTTATCGTACACAGATGCAATAATTACGGTATCGCTAGCGTGCACACAAAAAAAAAAAAAAAAAAAAACGACGCAAAATTTAAATGAGTTATTTGACTTGACAAACTGTTAACGCTACCGAATAATTATTGGAATCACTGGCCCACAATTATTTGCTAAAAATGTAGCGGTAACAGTTTGTCAAGTCAAATAACTCATTTAAATTTTGCGTCGTTTTTTTTTTTTTTTTTTTGTGTGTGCACGCTATCTGTGTACGATAACGGCAGTTTGAACGGCGAAAGACCGACGAAGAGTGATGGAAAATTGTGGAAAATCTCACAATTCGCCGTAATTATAGAATGACATGTATAGTGACACACGAGATCGGTGAGTTAAAGTATTATAACAGCCCTAAATGTA